>QLTV01001996.1:1417152-1450324 GCA_003457575.1 Thermophis baileyi
ATAATAATAATAATAATTGCAAGTCCCAAATAGCTCCAAGCAGCTGATGGGCAGTTAAGTGGGCTGCTGCCAGGTGGGAGAGGATGCGAAAAGGGCTAGTGCAGAGCAGGTGTTGTAGAGTGACTGTTACCAGTGGCAGAAGGTGCAGGAGAGTGCACAAGTGGCTGGCGCAGTGTCAGATGGGAACAGCAGGGTTAGGGTTGGTCCTGCCAGGTGAGAGAGGATGCACAAAGGTGTATAAGTGGCCAGCAGGACAGTGTGAGCACAGCAGGACTGAGGGTGGTTGCTACTGTGTGGTGGAGAGTACACAGGTAGCTCTTGAGGCAAGGCATGAGTGCTCCGGGGCCAGAGGTGGCTGTTGCCAGGGCTGTGAAGGGCTGTTGAGGTGCAGTAGGGCTGGGAGTGGCTGCTGCTGTGTAGGGGAGGCTGCGCAGGTAGAAGTACAAGCATGGAGGGGCTAGGGGTGGCTGCTGCTGGTTCTGCAAGGGTGCATGAGGCTGTGTAGATGGCCACTGAGGAGTGAGTGCAGCAGGGCCAGGGGTACTGCCAGATGAGAGCAGGTGCATGGATGGCTGCTGTGGGCAGAGGGTTACTACAGGTACCATAACCAGGCTCCTTGGAGGAAAAAGTCACCAGAGAGCAAGTGACTTAACCAAAGCAATTTGCAACCTTACCTGCCGGCTTTTCCATTAACTTTGCTTGTGAGAAGCAAATGGCGATCATGTGCATGGGACTCTGCAACCATCATAAATGCTGGATGCCAAGGGCCTTGGATTCACCAAAGGGATTCTGAGACAGCCAGAACTTTGAGGGCCTTTGTTAAGTACTACTCATTCAACACTGTCATAACTTCGAATGGTCGCTGAAAGAGTGATCATTAACCAAGGACTACCTGTAGAGAAATGCTTTCCATAACCCTATGCCTTTTATTATAAACCCTGCTTCAAAGAGCTCAGAGCAGAATGCTTGTGGGTTAATTGACTGTAGACAACTGTTCCTCTTTTTTAGTAATGTAATATTTTATTTCCCACAGTGTTTCATTACTGACTTCCTAAATTCATTCTACTTTCCCCTACAAGCCTCAAAACCCCTCTTGAAGACCCCACTGCCTGAGTCAAAGATCAGTTTATTATCCTGCCTGGTGTACCGGTAGGAAGAATTGAGTTTGAAAGAGTTAGACTCTCTTGAGGAGAGAAAGCACACCTGCATCAATAAGAGCTGGTCAGATCCCACCTCACAGAGGTGGCCTGATTATGCCAATGATAGTTGGTCAGGTATGCCAAATAGCGCATGCGGCAAAAACTGTGTCAATAGCAAAAAGAAAACATTACCTGAGGTCAGATAACTTAAGGCTGCCTCGGGTATAGTCTGGGGATCAGAGAAAGGCAATGCAATGAGCACATAACGGAAAAGAGATTGCTGGAGCACATTTGATGATGCAGATAGGGAAAGACTGTAAAAAGACCAAGACTAATCCTCATGCTCTTTTGTCAAGTTCAGGTGAAAAAAGTTGTGTCACTTACAATTAACGATACACTTTTTCGCTTAGCTGTATTTTCAGTTCTAAACAATATTTCGGCAGGGAAAAGTTCTTGATTGTGTCCTTTCTGCCTTTTCTCCACAGGTAGCAACAACAGCATATTTGCTCCTGTTCTTTTGCCACAGTCAAGTAAGTACTTTGGCTGTTCCTTAGAATTCCGTTGTCTCTTTGTATATGTATGCAAAAGAACAGCAAGAGTCACTCTAATCCTAAAGTTGTATGATCTTTGGCCCTGTCTAAAGCTGACACGGGGAATAACCAATGATCCAATTGACATTTCGAGGGGGTGATTTTCAGATTCTTTTGGGGAGGTTGGGGCTTTGGGGGTAGTTTTGAGGGAAAATATGGGCGCCTTAAAGTTTGGTGAGACATCAGAAAATGCCAAACCTCCTAAAAAATTAGAGCAATTTCTTCCTGTTTTTTGAGGATTAATGTGCACAAAGATTTATTGATAACATTTATATTTGGCCAGTTTGGTGTAGTGGTTAAGGTGCTGGCCTTGAAATGAGGAGACTGAGTTCTAGGACTCCCTACGTGGAAGCCAGCTGGATGACTGTGAACCAGTCACTCACTCTCAGCCCAACCCACCTTGTAGGATTGTTGTGGGGAAAACAGAGGCAGGACTATTAGGTATGTTCACTGTGCTGAGTTGACGTATGTGTGTGTGTCAGGGGTGACACACCAGCTCGCGCGGGCCGGTAGGGCCAACTGCACAAAGCCCCGCGCACCCACGCCGACATCCTGACGTCCCTTTTTTGGAACGGTTTTCACGTTCTGCGCATGTGCAGAAGTTTTTGCGCATGTGTGGAGCTTTGCTTGCACACACGCGGCACGCACACATTTGTGAACCGGTAGGGAAGGTAAGTGGATTTCACCTCTGGTGTATGTGTAATAATATGACCACCCAACTCAAATAATATGACACTAGATGGTGTACAACATCATTAAACAGAAATATAAAGCAGCACTAAAACGAAACAATTAAATGGCTATCAGAACTAAAATGCATCCTATCCTACCAGGACTTTGCTCATTCTGATCCAGTGCCTGTGGAAACACCCAGCTCTTAACTGCCTTTCTAAAGGCTTGCAGGCTTGTGGCCAAAAGCCAGTTAGGTACCCAAAACCTTTGCAGTTGTTTCCCTTGACCTCACTATTGTAAACCTCCAAAATACTTTTTAAAAAGTCCAAAAATGTCAGCTCCATTCACCGTAGAAAACTGCCCATAGATTTTCTCATCCTGTCCTAAAGACAGAAGCTATTAAAATACAGGTAGAGAAAGCAAAACACAAACAAGGATGTACAGGTAGTTCTCAACTTACAACCATTTATTTAGTCACCATTCGAAGTTACAACAGCACTCAGAAAAGCAACTTACAACCATTCTTCATACTTACAACGTCATAGCATTCCCACAATCATGTGATCAAAATTTGGGCTCTTGGCAACCAGGATGTATTTATGACAGTTGAGCATCCTGGAGTCATGGGATCGCCATCTGCAACCCTCCCAGTTAGCTTCCAACAAGCAAAGTCAATGATGGAAGCCAGATTCACTTAATAACCACATCATTCACTTAACTGCAGTTATTTGCTTAACCATGGCAAAAACTATTGTAAAATTGGGTATGACTCACTTAGCAACCGCCTTGTTTAGAACTGAAATTCTGGTCTCAATTGTGGTTGTAACTCAAGGACTATCTGTATCAAAAATAGAAAAATAATTGCTAGGGCTTATGCAAACCTTATTAACAAATAAGGTTTCAAAAGATTCAGTATGCAATCACACACTCTTAATTCTCTCTGTTTTGTTCTTCAGAATCATTCTTTAGTTCATGTGGAAGTTTGCATAAATTAAGTGAAGAACCCCTGGTTCCTCCTCCTCTGCCTCCTCGCAAGAAATTTGATCAGGAGCTTTCCAACTCAAAGGTAATCTTCTATTTAAAAGAAACTTCTTTATGTGTACAATATTTGTAGATTATGAGCAAAGCAGAGATCTTGTAGCTGTGTGTGATTTTATTTCTCACCGCTCAGTCTCCCTATAGTTTCTTCTGTGTTTGTGCATCTGCAAGTGCCTCCCCTCAAACCACCACATACCCACTTGCTTGTTAATCAGCTCATGTGCCAATTTCATGTCTGCTGCATTAACCATCTCAAACATGGCTTGTTGGTATTTCCAGCCATTTTGAAATACCTGTTTTTAGAGCTGAATTCCATTCATTTTGGTGGAACGTTAAACCATTAACTTTAAAGCAAACTGTTTTACTCTCTGAGGAGTCTAATATTCAAGTTCAAGAATGATGAAGAAGAGGTATGGAATGTTGTATTTTGAGAATATCAGTGTTTTGATCCAGGAAGGACATTTGAAGATGGAGACACATGAGGGTTAATGCAGGTTCTTGCTCAAAATAATTTACATTGGTAACAGTTTGGATGATTCCGCTCATATGTGTTTCAGGGTGGTTCCAGATCCGATGATGATCCTCCTGCTGTCCCCCCGAGGCAGCCACCTCCTCCAAAGATACAGCCACGAGTCCCAGCTTACACTGGTTTGTTTGATCAGCCGCTGCAAAGCCCTCCACCACCTCCACCAAGAGACCCTCTGCCTGACACTCCTCCTCCAGTGCCCCTTCGCCCTCCAGAGCATTTTGTGAACTGCTCATTCAATCTTCAGCCACCCCCTGTGGGACACTTTCACAGAGAGCCCGACTGGCTCCGGGAAGTTAGCACATGCCCAAACTCCCCCAACACTCCTCCTGGCACCCCATCACCTCGAATATTGCGTCGCTGGTGCATGCTTAGCCCAAACCTTAATAGCCTTGCAGCACCTCCAGTCCCACCTCGCCAGAATTCCAGTCCTCAGCTACCAAAACTGCCACCAAAGACTTACAAGAGGGAACTTTCTCACCCTCCTTTGCACAGACACTCTTTGCTAGAAAATGCAGAAGCTCCTCAATGACCTTCATTATGGTAGTCATTGACACTGGAATAGCAGCTCCTAACTTTACGGTTTCTCCTTAATTTATTCCAATGACACCGTGTATTTGAGCCCTTTGTCAGGCAAACACATGCACCAGAGTGCTGCAGATCAAGACTCATCCTCAAGCATTGGAACAACAACAGCCTTCAGACTCACTCTAGCCTGTTTACTCACATCATCAATCTTCTCCTCAGGGGATCAGTAACACTGCCTTCTCCTCTTCCTCTTCAGTGCTGTGACAAAGAAAACCATATTTTGCACTGTAAATGACACACTACATTAATTTTAAACTGACATCAGTTCATTGCACTGAGCCAAAACAAAAGTGGTTGCTCGTGGATTTTTTATTTCCAAACTGGAGCATGAGCAGCCTTTTCTCTCTCTCTCTCTCTCTCTCTCTGTGTGTGTGTGTGTCTAAAGGTGCAATTAATTGGAGAACCTTCTCCAAACTTGTGTCTTTAAGCTGTATCAGGACTGCAATCCTAGCCAATATGGCCTTCTAGAAAGCACCAGGCAAGATGCATTGAGAAGTGCTCATGAAGCGTTCTCACCCAAGCCGAGTTGCAGTGAATAGATTCATTTCAATGTGATTTACCTGGGAGAACTTTCAAGTGGATGTGTCCAATTGACGCCATAATTGATGGACTTCCCACCAAACATGAAGACCTATGTCATGTTTCTAATTTTGTTTTTATAAACCTATTCGGATACTTTCTTTTCAGGAAAAAAATTAAAATCAAGAGGTTTGTGCTAGACCATTATATTACTGTTGTTTTCAAATGTTAAGGTGACATCATGTCTTAATTTTTGTAGTTTTGCTGCTGAAATTGGGAAAAGATAAGTGACTAAACCAAGAGAGTGCACTACAATTGGCCCGATTAAGTGAGAAGCAGAAAAGGGTCTGCTTCACTCACCTGTTCAAGGACAATTTAGCACGTGTGTCCTATTCAGTTGTGCCTTCATTGTTTAAACAAGCGGAGGTGTCTTAAGCTAAAAAGTTGCCTGCTGTTTTGGCGAACAAAGCTATTGCGCCATATTATGTACAGTTGTTTATAATGTATAATTTACAAAGTAATAACCTGTATACATTTCTGTGACTTGAGGCCTCTTCTGCAATTTGTTCTTTCTGTGCATTATACTATTGTAAGCATTTCTCTACATATTAGTGATGAAAACCATATTATAATTACCCTTCTTTCCTCAAATTAGAGCTTTACTGTCATGGGGTCCCTTCTGAAAATGTAGTGTTTAAACCAGCAGATATTGAAGAATGCTATTTTGGACTCTTTGAAACTTAAATGAGACCTTCCTCTGGCCAGTTGAACTCTGTTCTTTTCCATTCAAGCTGGCATATTAAATGAGTCGGTTCACATATTTAAAAAGATCTGAAGAGAGTCTGGTAGCACCTTTTTCAATTAACTTTTTTTTTAAAAAAAGCATAAGCTTTCATGAGCCACAGCTCACTTTATCAGATGTGTAGAGTGGCTAGACCTTGCCCACTTTAAGATGGGTGGACTTCAACTTCCAGAATTCCTAGTCAGCATGCTGGATCAGCCAGTCCATACAACCATGGCTAAGGTTGATAAACAGTGGGATAGACTGATATAGGATTTAAATAGGGATGATAGGAAAGGAGGGGATGACAGGTTGGTTATGTAGATACAGGTTACCTGTGAGACAGATTAGCAGTATCTTATCGATTAACAATTGTTGTGTTAAAACCCCTTTGTATTTGTTGATATCTTGAGCTTGCCTAAAATCTTTTGATGTATAGGTAATAGAGATAGACTAATGACCACAATTGTGACTGGAACATATGTTGTAAGTCATTGTGATCATAAGTCTAGTCAAACCTAATTTATAACTATTTTTACAGTGGGCATTAAATAAATCACACAATTGTTAAGCAAATCCAGCTTCCCCAATGGGTGTTTTTTGGCAAAAAAAGAACATAAAGTACAATCATGTGACCGCAGGATGCTACAACTAGTCATAAATGTGAACCGATCACCACACCACTCAAATTGCGATCACTTGGCTATAGGGATGTGGTAAGTGCAAGTGCAGGTCATAAGTCCCTTTTTCCAAGGTCATTGTAACTTTTGAACAATTGTAAAAAAAACTATCATAAGCCAAGGACTACCTGTATGCACATTCAGCAATCTCTTGCTCAGTGATGACTTTAAAATGGGTTGGTTGAAATAGGTGCTACCAGGATTCCTTGGGATTTTTTTGTGACTAGGCTCTTTCACAATGTTCAAGTACTGTAGAATCCAAAAGCCTTCTCTTGACTGCTCTGTGGCTTTTTACTGTTCTTTGTATCAGAGTTCTTAACCAGACTAATAAATCACCTGGTCTTAATTTTTAAGAAAGCCTGTTCAAGTTATATTATTCTTGCAAAGATTATCATATTAAAAAAAACATATTGATGAAACTCCTTAGAAATGGCTTTAGACAAGTTGGTGCCGAAGGCAGAAAATCCAACATGGTGCACTCCTCCTTTCCACTATTACAGAGATTAAACAAGTTGATTATTTGCCCAATAATTTTCATGTCACCTGCTTGTGGTAAACCAGGGGTGCTTAAATCTGGCCACGGGGCCGGCCTGGAAATATCAAAGGACCAGCCCGTGGTGCCTCTGCCAGCCAAAACAGGCTGCATGCGGCCCCCCTGTGGCCCGTTTTCGGCCTCCCCAGCCTCCTGCAGCACTCTGCCGGCCAAAAGTGGACCGCACGGAGGCCTCTGTGCAGCCCATTTTTGGCCGGCAGAGTGCTGCAGGAGGCCGTTCAGGCCAAAAACGGGGCAGAGGGGGCTGCATGAAGCCCCCCCCCGCACCCTGTTTTGGCCATCAGGGTGCTGCAGGAGGCATCCGTCCTGTCCCCCCCCCCCCCGCCAGCCCCCGTAGAACTACAATGCTGATCCAGCCCTCAAAGAAATTCAGTTTGACACCCCTGTGGTAAACTCTTTCACCCTAATGTGATATTTAAGCCAAAAATTCCAAGAGGTAGTGGTGGTTCAGAAAACAGTTAAAACAGTCATTCATAAAAATCCAAGGGAAGGGAGTGACAAAGTCTTACATTACTTTTTTGGGAAAAATAATTCTTAATAGAGCTGTGTAAAATAGAATGTGCTCAGAGTAAACCAGGACTTTTCAGATTAGAAACAAGGCCACTTGGGACATTTCCAGAGCATTCTGAAAAGTTGGAATATCTACTTCTATTTCAAAATGGGAAGTTTCAACTCAGATGTGTCAGTTCAAAACAGTCTGCACATGATTGGTTATAAATTTGTGTAAATACAGAGACTAATGCTAGAGAAAATACAGAGATGAATGCTAGACAAAAACCAAGGAAACTCTAAGTTTTGAAAATCAAAAGATTTCACTAAAAACTTATCTGTACTCTTGCTATGGATGCCTATGGAGATTCTCAATCATCTAAGTCATGATTGTCACAAAGGTGCTTTTCAAAAGTTTGTTTTTTTCCTTGAAAACATTTTGCTTCTCATCCAAGAACTGAAGAAGCTTCTTGGATAAGAAGTGAAACGTTTTCAAGGAAAAAAACATGGAAGTCCAGTTGCCTTTTGAAAAGTACCTTTGGGACATGTCTATGGAGATTCTCGGTCATCTAGGTCAGGGGTGTAAAACTCAAGTCGTCATGTGATGTCACAACTTTTTCCCCCTTCGCTAAACTGGGCGTGGGTGTGGCTAGTGCGTGACGCATGCGGCCTGTGGGCCGCGAGTTTGACAGCTCTGATCTAAGTCATGGTTGTCCCAAAGGTACTTTTTCAGGAAAGGACCTTTGGGACATCTTGCTATGGATACGTTTTACTAGGTATTGCATAAGATACACACCGGTTTCCCTAACAACAAAGAAAACTAAAAGGGCTACTAAAAATGTACTACTCCTTACCAGTCGTTATTTATGCTCTATTATTGGTGCATGTAGCCATTAGAAGTTTGCAAGTTTAATTTTTATTATGCCCTTAGAGCCAGAAAACATCAAATATGCATAGCTTGCAAGTTAAAACTAATATTACGGCAACAGATAGGAGGGGGAAGAATTTGGTAGTAAAGCAAATTACACCATATTATGGCATATTTTGTTCTGAGTTAAGATGTCATGTGCACCTAACCATTTTGTTATACAATTAACAATTTTGACTCATATTACATCTGAATCCATTCAACAGTGGCTTATTCAAGAAATGGTTGTTAAACAATACATGGTTTGTTGTAACATCCAACATATTTGAAGACAGGTCATGTGAAATGAGTCCCATTTGTACATAAGAGGTTGATGCTCTATTCATATGAATAATTACCGTAATAAAAGGTTTTTGTATGTTCACAGTTTCAAATATTAAAACCAAGTCTTGATAACTCATGGAAACTCAGCTTCTTGCATCAGAAAGGTAAAGATTGCTTCTGATAATTTGATACCCAATTTTTAAACTCAATAAAACCTACATCAGAACTTTCCACAGTGCTTTACAGTTTCATGGAAGTTTGCCCCGACAAGGCCGGGAATGAATGAGAAAGACTTTCTAAGATACATAAAAGGTGATTTGGAATATTTGTGGTATCGCTTCTCAAGATAAATCCTTCAGTATTGTATTTATGCAGCCAGAATGGGTCTGATTGCTGTGTGAAAATAACAAAATAGCTTTTCCTATTATTATGTAATATGAGGAACAGAATACTTTCTACACAGGTAATTTCATTCTGACATTCACTGTTTCATCTATGATCACCTTTCTCTTAAAAGAAGGCACCAAATATAAACATACTAAATTAGATATTCAGAATAACAAGACTGTCCGTATGTTTGGTATAGGCTATGGGCAGCTTTGCATGATCTTGATGTCCCATCCCACCTGATCAGACTCATCAGATCACTCACTATACACTGATCAGGAGGCAATAGTGAGAACACTTTATGGTGACACAGATTGATTCAGAATCGGTAAGGGAGTTAGGGATGTATTTTATCACCTTTTTTGTTCAATCTGTATGCTGAAGTGATTATGCGGAAATTAGATCTGGAACTATCTGATGTTGGAGTGAAGATTGGGGGAAGAATCATAAATAATTTGAGGTACGCAGGTGATACAACACTATCGGCTGAAAATAAGATCTGGAAAAAATGATCTGGAAAATCAAGGATGAAAGTCAAAAGGTAGTATTGAGTCTTAACATCAGGAAGAAGGAGGAAATGTATAGAAAACAAATGACAACAGCTGCAGATGAACATGAGTCGTTTAAAATCAACAAGGAGGAAATTGAATTAGTTTGAGAATTTATCTTCTTTGGATCCAAAATTGTTCACAATGGCAGTTCTACTCCTGAAAGCAAATGCAGAATAATCTTAGGCAGCACTGCAATGATTAACAAGAATAAGATCTGGAAAAGCAGGTATCTTGATATAAATGCAAATGGCAGGCTAGGTAGAGCAATAGTCTTCCCTATAACGATGTATGAGTGTGAGAGTTGGACACTAAGAATGGCTTATCGAAGAATTCATGCCTTTGAACTATAGTGCTGGCATAAATTATTATGTATACCACGGACAGCCAGAGTAACAGTGAGGTGTTAAATCATATAAAATCAGACACAACTCTAGAAGCTAAAATCATAACACTATGTCTGATTTACTTTGGCCATGTCATGCATGCAAATTCATTGGAGAAGGCAATAATGCTAGGAATGGCTAGTGGAACAAGAAGAGCTGGCAGCATGCTGGCTTGATAACATCAAATCTGACACAAAGTTGAACATCCAACAACTGAAAGAAACTGTGCTTGACAGGGTAGCATGGAAAGCATTTGCCTATAAAGTCGCCAAGAGTTGGACATGCCTATATATTTAAACCAGGGGGACTTGGCAACTTTAAGACTTGTGGACTTCAACTCCCAGAATTCTCCAGCCAGCATAGCTGGCTGGAGAAATCTGGGAGTTGAAGTCCACAAGTCTTAAAGTTGCCAAGTTTGAAGACCTCTGATTTAAACCAACCAACCAATTAGTATATGTATTTGTTCAATCTCAATAACTGCCTATCCTCCAGCAGCCAACAATCAAATCAGTTGAGACCAAGTACAACATTACAGGATTAGTCATTCTTTCTCAGCCCAAACTACTTCATGGGATTGTTGTGGGGAAAACAGAAGGAGAAAATGTATAGAAATTGATATAAACGTGACATCAGCTGAGAAAAAATAATGCATGTCAATACAACCAAGAAATACAAAACCAGATTTTCAAGGCCTGGCAAAAGGCCAGCAGGATTGGTGCCATTGGTCCCAAGGGAGGATGTTCCCCGAGGGCAGAGACTATATATTCCCCGAGGGCAGACACACATATATTCACAGTTACATAAATCAGCTATTTCGCTTTTTGCCTAACTGCCCTCATTCATGGCTGCACCGTTACTTCTGCTGCCGCTTCTGCTGCTGCTGGTGCTGCTATTCTCACGTTGTCCCTCTATTCTTATCCGGAGACACGCCCTTCGCGTATGAATTCACGGAGTAGGGAAACCTAGCGGGGATTTGAAGAAAGTCTCTGCGCTGATCCTTCGGAGCGGCTGCCCGGTGCCCCTTCCTAGCTCCCAGTCAGAGGGCGCCGCCGGAAAACAAGACCGGCCTTGCCCGCCCTTCCTTCATGTCGCCACCGCCGCCGCCGCAACCGGCGGTCTTCTTCGAGCGGGAGCTGCCCCGGCGGGACGGCTCCGGAATCCTCCGGCTGACGCAGCGTTCGGCCGGCGGGACTGGCTCGGTGGTGTGGGACGCCGCGCTGGTGCTGTCCCGCTTCCTGGAGAAGAGCGCGGCGCAAACAGGGCAAGGCATGGAGCAGAGCGGCGGAAGCCGGGTGGGCCTTCTCCGCCACAAGGCCGCGCTCGAATTGGGAGCCGGCACCGGCCTCGTCGGCCTCGTGGCCGCCAGCCTCGGGTACGGGAGCTAGGGCAGGCGGGGGGGGGATCCTGGGCTGCCGACCCTTCCCTGGGCATCGCTGCCCCGTTTTGGTCTCCTGCCCTGGATGTTCTCTCGGCCCTGGCACAGAAAAGGGCAACCCCCACGAGGTGTAAACCTTTATCTGTGGCGCTTCTGTGTGGAAAGCAGCTCTTCCAGCCACCCCGAACTTCTGCTGGAAGCAGAAAGGAGATGATGCCCGCCCCGAGAGCCCTGCTACCATCTAAAAACCTTCCTGATCAGAGATTATTACCAAGAAAGTTTTTCTTTAGCCCTTTTGGGGATGTACTTACTTACTTACTTACTTACTTACTTACTTACTTACTTACTTACTTACTTACTAATTGTTCGCGTTTCTGAACCACCCATCCCCCTCAAAGAGGAACTTTTTACCCAAGTCGGGGACTACTTACACAAAGTGCAAAAAGCCTTTTTCCCCCTCACCATGGCTATTGAATAAATCCAATTTGGATAGGCTCACTCTAAGCCAAAAATAATAGCTTACAAATTGTAATGGCTGTATTCATTCAAAAAGTTAAGCAATAAACAAGTCACACTACACCTTAGCATGTCAAGTGAATAGTTAATCATATGCACAATACTGCTGATGCAAAATTCCAGCTTTATATCTGCTCCATTGGAGGAAGAGAGAGAGAGAGAGACAGATTATTTTCTCTCTAAGACTATTATAAAGGGGTTATTGCAGTTATTTGAAAGTAAGCTAGGCCATATTTCACGTGTAATATTTTCCAGCTTAACTATATCTAATTTATTTGCCAGGAGAACTGGCTGTGTGTTGCCTTAATACATTTAGTTCTGTACATGATTTGCTTTGGCAGGAATTTCCTGTACATGATTTGCTTTGGCAATTCAAACTTCTTTTAAAAATTGACATTGTGGAAGGGAGCCATGCTTGTCTATTGTGGCAAATCATCAGTATGGATTCTGATAGCACCTTTTCCAACTAACACATCTTATTAAAAGGCAGATCATTTTATCAGATGCACACAAATCTAAACCCCATATTAGTCTTAGCCCAGTATTTCTTAACTTTGGCAGCTTGAAGATGTGTGGACTTCAACTCCCAGAATTCCCCAGTAAGCATAGACAAATTTGAGAAACCCTGGTCCAGTCACTCTGTGCATCAGATAAAGTGAGCTGTAGCTCACAAAATTTTATGCCATTCAATAAATCTGTTAAATCATAAAAGGCGCTGCCATCCTTCAAAGAAATTGAGTGGTGGGTTTTATGCTTTCATGCTGTTTTCTGTCTTGTATTGCTTGAATAATAGTGGGGGACCAAGAATACTAACATATTTTCCTTCCACCTTTTTTGTAGAGCAAATGTTACTGTTACTGATCTGGAGGAAGTTCAGGATTTATTAAAAGTGAACATTGAGAATAATCAACATCTTGTGTCAGGTTCTATTCAAGCCAAGGTACTGAAATGGTTTGTATTAATTTTTTTATTTTATTTACTTTAAGAAATTGAAAACCAATTTTGGTTAATCAGACAGTTATAACAGAGTCTAATTTATTTTATATATTTAATCATATTTTTAAACCATCTCCCTCACAGAGGGAAGATGACAAGTTTAACAAGAAAGATGAAATATTTTTAGCCTACCTCACTCTGTAATACAAAGGATCTTGATAAATTGTTGGAGTGAATTATATATATTTAAAGTTACACTATAAAGTTTGATAGGACTTTGGGAAAATTTAAATAAATGTGCATCTAACTATACTGCTTTAAGAAACTTGGCTAAAATTCAGGGCCTACATAAAATAACTAATGAATCAAATGTTGTTCCTATATTTTTTTATTAAATTGATTAGATTTATATGGCCATCTGCCTCATATAAAGCAATTCTGGGTGACTAATACAATAAAAACACTGGAGTTGGGTGGCCAATAAGTTTAAATCATTAATAATAACAAGAACAACATTAGTAAAATAACTAAATTCCATAGATAAGGCACATCAGGAAACAGAGAGAAAAATGACCACTGAAGATAAACCAATCAGTAACAAATACTCCCAATATTGTTTGTGTTACGTCAATCAACCTTCATGGCTTTAGGCTGGGTTACGTATTGTATTTCTCCAGTGGTGTTTTGTTAGATTTGGTAGGAAAGGCCTATTCCAGGTGCTATCGGCAAGAGATACCATCCGGCAGGACCCAGGAAAAGAGCCTCTTCTGCCATGGCATCCACCCTCTGCAACATCATCCCCTCAGAGTGATTATGCCCTGAATTTGCTGGTCTTTTGCAAGACATTACAAACTTGTTTTTGCCCTCAAGCCTGGGGTCATGATAGTGTGGATGATCCTGTTTCTGGGTCATGGTTCTATTAAATATGGGATGTCATGAGTGGTCTCAGCTGTTACCTTGTTTATATTGTTTTTAATTGTGGTTGTTTTTATTCTGTTTTTAACTGTTAGCCCCCCCCCTTCCCTGAGATTCATGTGAGATAGATGGCCATATAAACTAGTTAAATAAGTAATCCACAAGTCTTTACTCCTTTTATTCACTTGTTTAGGGGGGAGGATGTGACAGATTTTCTTCCTGCGCCTGATTTCATATTGATGGCAGACTGCATCTACTATGAAGAGGTAAACTGCATTCCATTAATTAATATCAGTGGGCTAAGAATAGAGTTGAGAGCAGGCAAAGAATCTCTAGCCTTGTAATTGGGATTAAACTTGTGACATCCTTTGAACTGATTTTGATGCTGTGAGATCATGGTAGAAATGCCACAGTAAAATGATAATCAGTGAGCTATTTTTTTTTTTGTACACTAGGGTGTACAAAGCCTATGAACACCTTTGAGACCTTGACCAGTGAACTGAACATTTGAGTCTTATGTTTTGCTATAAGATTTCTGAATGACCTTGAGGAGCCCACTCTGCCCAAATTCTTTAAAATTGCATTTATTATGGTTAAAAAAAACCCTGCCCTTCTGTTAAAGGGCTAAGGTCCTTGCACCCATCTTGTCCTCACATCATTTCTGTGAGATACATACAGGCAGTGATAGTGAGTAGTCCAAGGTTATCCAGAGAATTTCATAACTAAATAGGATGTTGAGTCTAGATCTTCCAGTTTTGGTCAGATGCTATACGTTTAGGGTAGACAGCCAAGGATCCCAATGATGTTTTAGACTACAATTCCCATAAACCTCACTCAGCATGACAATTTATTCATGATTTTGAAAGTTGGAACCTAGGCAATTGAGAGTTCTCTCCTTCTCTAACTCCTGTGTCATCTTTTCTCAGTCTGATAGAATCACATGTTGTTGTTCAAATATTTTGGATTGTTATTTTCATTTTATTTATGCTTTCTTGGGTACTGCTGGTAAAGTAACTTGTGGCTCATTCAGCCAACTGTGTCCATTTGTGGGAGCTTGCATTATTGCTTAGAACATATTTTTTCCTGAGAAATCTTTGGAGAGATTTCCTTCTCGGGATTGTTCAAACTCTTTAGGAATATTCAACAGCCACCACCTATTTCATTCTGTGAATAAGATGGAGTGATGACTGTGGAACCAGCCCCAATAGTAAAAAATAAATGGTGATTGTGCCCTGTTTCCTGAATTCCTGCATTACATCTTTTAGCCATTAGTGTAAACTAACAATACAGTTTCATTTTGTATTAACTGGCCTGAAGTTTCTTAGAATTTTTAGGAGCTATTTCCATATAGCTATAAAAATAATAGCCTTTCAGTACATCATGATTGTCATCCTAAGTCTATATTCTGATCTTTCTCTGGATTCTACTTGCACTTACTACTGCTATCTGCCTGGTAATGATCCAAAATAACTTAAAGTTTGAGAGGCCATCAAAAGAAATAATAATATTTGCTAATACAGTGATCCAGTTGCTTGTATTCAGCTTTTTGAAGTACAAATTGTACTCAGCCATATATAAACAGTGGGTGGAGGCTAAATGTCAAATATTTAACTTTCATGGTTAGTCACTGGAACCATTGGTTAAGACCCTGAGGGACTTGGCTGGCTTGGATACTTTCATCCTTTGCTGTTACGAAGAAAGGACTGTGGGACAAAACCCAGAAGTAGAGAAAAGATACTTTGAGGTGAGTCACGTTAAAGTGTTTCTCGATCTGGAGGAATCAAATTTCTCTGGGGAGGGGGGTTTGCAAGAGTAGAAGGGCAGGTTTTCAAAACCAGGATTCTAAAATACTGAGTAATGATTTCATGCTTTATATTATTTCCTAAAACAGTCATAAGAAGCACAATTAGTATTTTGAGAATAATGTGGTTTTTAAGAGCTTATTGTGTTATAATTTTAAATCACAGCTTCTTCAGAGGGACTTTGAGTTGCAAAAGGTTCCCTTGGGTGAACATGATGAAGAATATCGGAGTGAAGACATTCATATCTTTATCATGCAAAAGAAAAAAATGGTAAGTATCAGCCTTACTGGTTCTGGAAATTAGTTAAACGTGTTCTGGATATCAATCAGAATAGAGCTTGGAGGTCTAGTCCAACCCCCTCCTCAAGCAGCAGATAACCTATAACCAACCCATCTTCCTTCCTTAAAAGCCGATTGAATGAAAATGATTTCAGACTCTGATTTAGTTTCAGAGTTGTCCACTTCAAATCCATCTTTATTCCAGTTACATACAGCATACATTTGAAATCTCTTATCTTTTTTTTTTGACCTCCATTTCTTTACATATTCAATTTATATGTCACCTGACTTCCAGTGACTCTGAGCAGTTTAGAAATTATTAAAAATAAGAAAACACCACAAAACAAAAAAGAATAAAGATGGCACCGATAAAATAAAGTCAGATGAGAAACAAAAAAAAGAAGAAGAAAAAAAGAGAGGTTTCAAACATGCTCATCAAAGGCCAAGGTGAAAACCCCCAGTTTTCAGGGTTCTTCGAAACACAAGTAGAGAGGGAGCCATTTGAATCTATGGGGGAAACCTTATTCCAGAGGTCAGGCGTTGCCTCATAGACAACTCACTATGGATAAAATGTTGTCCCAGTGCGGATATAATGCTGACTAGGTGTGATAGCATCAAGCAAATGAACACATGGCTGAGGGAAGAAAGTGTGTAGCATGTAATTATGGAAAGAAATTGGTTTTGGTTGTTAGATTCAGCCAAATTGTTTGTTACATTTTTCAGAATATTTCATCATGAAATCCTTGATGCTGTTTTCTGACCTCTAATTTACAGAAGAACTCTGAAGAAAAATGGAAATCAAAGAATTTTTAATAAATTTTCTGCAGAACATCTCTGCAGCCGGAGGGGAATCAGCATATTGTTTTATACTAAAGTGATTTCAGGAAAAAAAATCAATTCTCTTGAAAAAGAACTACAAGCTGAAGGAGAAAGAAAAAAAGAAAAGAAAGAGAAAAAGAAAGAAAGATGTTAACCTGAGAATGTCAGATGAATCATGAATGGTTTTGTATGAATATATGCATAATATGCAATCCCTCTTGGGCAAAACCTGTTTTAATATTAACATTTTATTAGAAAATTTATATAGTAAAATTCTTTTTCCTATTTAAATGGGCAGAATGGTGCATCATAGGACAACAATTTTTGAACCAAGGTATCACAAATGGGCTTACCATCCTGCTGGGAAAGGAAGGAAATGAAGAGGGAGGGAGGGAGGAAGGGACAGAGCAGAAAAAAACTCTCAGCACCTTTCTTGGCCCACGCTGCTCCCTGCACCTTCCCCAGAACCATGTGGCACTTGTGGACCCCCACACATCCTCCCTGGCCTGTGCCACCCTCCCTGTGTGCCTTTCCTAACCCACACAGCACCTCTTGCACATCTCCATTCACCTTTTCTGACCTGCACCACACCCTCATGCAGCATCTCTTGGGCATCCCACACACCCTTCTTGACCCACACTGCCTCCCTGCACCACTCCTGACCTGCATGGTGCACCTCATGCTCTCCCAAGTAGTCCCATGCACCATCTGCGAACACTCCCCCCCCAATTCTTCTTGAATCACACCAACTCCCTGTGCACCCTCCCCAACCTGCATGGCATCTCTTCCACACATCCAGAGATCCTTCCCCAACCACACACACAGCACCTCTCATGACTCCCCACTTACCTGTCTGCTAGCCCTGGACCTGCAACTTCCCATTGACTTTTTCCCTGCAAGCTTCCCACAAGTAATGGGGAAGGTGGCAGAAATTCTAAGGAAGAGGGAAGCAAGGGAGAAAATGACAGAATGACAAGTAGGGAGGGAGGGAGGGAGGGAGGGAGGAGCATTTCTGATGCTCTTTACCAGTTTCCCCTCATGTAAATTCAATGGGGAAGACGGAGGGAAGTCGGAAGTTGTTCCTGCTCCCATAGTGTTTTTGCCCACCCGTGGTCATTCTGTTTCTCTGTTTAGTAAAGAAAGGTCTCTGAAAGAAGGACGGGTTGTCTAGTTTAATGATTTATTAAACTATTGTTCTTATCCTAATGCATCTTTACATATTCGCTGAACGTACTGCATAGTTTCAGACTTTTGCCTTTATTTCTTTTTTAATATATTCAAAGTAATATATTGAAAATATGAAAGTCACATAAAGAGACAAGAGTTAAAAGGCAAAGTCTGCCGTGCCATTGGGTAACAGAGTTGCTGTTTTTGTGCAAAGGGGCATGTAGTCTTCAAATTAATGCTAAGACTGCCCAGTGCAATCCTACATGATTTTATTTTATTTGTTTGTTTGTTTGTTTATTTATCTATTATCACATTTATATACTCATCTTGTGCTGATGTGGCCAATCACAATACCATCATATACTAGCAAAATACTTTATTCTGGAACTCAAGGCAGCGATGTATATAGTCTTCTTTTTATTCCTCCCCAAGGCAAACAACCAGTGAGGGAGATAGGGGCTGAGAGAGTAACTAGCTCTAAGTTACCCAGAAAGCTTTTTAGATTATGATGGAATAGCACCTGGGTCTCCCCACACCTTCAACACCTCTTGCTGATGTTTCTTGCATATGGCTCCCTGAAGACATCATAAGTTCAACATAATGACCTGCAGGATGAGCTAGGCCCGCCCAGGTAGGCTTCTCCAAGAAACCAGGATCCAATGAACCCATACAGGCTTCTACCCTGCAAGCAGTCGCACTCAATGTGCAGGTTCAGTGGGGAGCCAATGTCATCTGAGTGAAATCAGTAGCTGTAGGGTGGTGACACTTAGCTTACATGCTGAGCTCCAATAATAATGCCTGAAGAGGGTTAATGAGCTCTTACAAAACACTCCTTTGCAACGTCTGTTGCTTTGGGCAAGTCCACAGCCAGCAAACAGCATTTCAGAAGACTTGTAGAGAAAGGGATAAACTGATAACAATGTTTGGATTGTCACCCAAGGATTGTCTGCACACCACACTACTAATCCACGAGAAGCAAACTAAAAAGGTTGTGTAACATGCACCAAAAGAAGCTTATTGCTTATTGTAATGCTGTGGGATGTGTACATGATATGAATTACGCATCCATACTGTGAACGTTTTGGGTTTGGCTTAATCACTGTAGTTTGTAAAGATGGTTTATACATTTCAGCCTGTTATGCAAACATTGGTTTTGTACCAATGTTCATAGGCAACAAATCTACCTACAAAAAAACTGATGTGTTCATGGTGAACCAGTCACCTACCTGTTTAACCATGGATTAGATAATCATATATATTTGATTTTCTTCCCTACTGGATTGAGAGTTAAACCTGTTGGATTTAATTCCAGTTCCAGGTCACACTGAGACCAGAAGATGAAAAAGTTGAAGCATAAAGTCAAGCTCAGCTCCAGAATACATTAATGTAGTGTTCTTGGCAGCAATATGGAAATGATTTGCCACACAAGGTTCTTCCATTTCTCAACCACTCCTACGGCACAGGTATTCCCTGAAGGTCTTCATGCAAGATTTCAGCAGTACACAAACAAATAAAAATAACCTGACTCTTTTCTGCTCCAAAGCTAAAGGCAGCCAGGTACTGCCTGCCACTGCTGAGAACCTGAACTTGTTGGACTAGAAGACCTCCAAGGTCACTTCCAACTCTGTTATTCTATTCTATTCTATGATGGATGCTGTAGTTCAAAGGATCTGTATGACATGACATTGGAGAAGGTCTTTTGAGAGTCAGTTCCATCAGGCTGGGGTTCTGTTTTTATAGAATAGAAGAACCAAGGAATGGGTGCCTCTATCATGGAATTTAACCTGCAACGCAGGGCATGAGAATTAACTTATTTTTGGGATAGCCAACTTCTCCAATGCCAGAAGGAGGCAGTATAAGATAGGAGACTTACTCTAGCCTCCTCTCAGACTAACACACAAATATTCCAGAGAAATGTGTATATCCAGTGCTTTAGAAACGTTTACAGTTCTCATCTACCACAATAAATTACATGTTCAATAGCATTCTAGCAATTGTGTTTGATGTAGCTGTCAACAATGTTCACAATCACAAGACAGTGGGCAAAGAAGGAATAGGTATTAAAACTAGCTTGTGGTGTAAGCATCTTTTTCAGAGCCATTGTCAGAGCTGTTTCTGTGTTTTAGATTTTTTTTTTTTTTTAGATAGTCTTCTATACATAAAACCTGAACCCACAAATTGCATTAAGCTATGGTTTGTTAAACAAACTAGAGTGTCCTAGCTGGCATATCTAAAGACATGAAACACTTCAGAAAAGACAATAGTCGCCAAGTTCAACGAAGTCAGTTTGGTTTGGGAGACTGATTCTAGTCCTGCTTTAGGTCCAAATGCAGCTGTATGACCTTGGACCATCACACTCTCTCAGCCCTAGGAAGGAAGAGGCAAGAACAAACTGCTTCTAAAGTCTTATCAAGAAAACTGCAGAGACTAGTCCAGGCAGCCACCTGGATTCAACACTCACTCAAAGGGGGGGGGGAGAAAGCCATGAATCATAGTTTATGAAACACAATAGTTGCCAAGTTCAAGACAGCTAGAAGAAAAAAAAACATTGCGCAAACTTGTTACAGTTCTGCAGAAGTGATTATGACAGCATGGGAGGGACTGGTGAAGATAGACCTATTAAAATTCATAAAGTAATATGACCAGAATCAAACTATAATGTAGATAAGATATAGATCTGATCAGAGTAAATTAAAGGAGTGAAATATAAATTACGTTTTATTTAGGTTTTGCCCTTTTCACCATTTTGCTATGTATGGTCTTACTATTGCCTTTTAGTTTGCATTTTGATACTGCCTCACAGCCAATCAAATAATAATCCCCCAGCGAGGCACTACCTTGATGTGGTTATGGGGCTACAAGGAAAATAATAACTACTTCAGAAGTTCAATCATAATGGACAGGTCTCACCAGAGAAGTCAGATGAAGATGAAGAGTGTCTCTGCAATAATAATATGATGAAACATAACTTACAGAAACTATATACTGGATCAGTCACCATCAAGTCAACAAGGACTGTGCAAAGTGTTGGAGTTCCTGGAAATTGGGGACAAATCGGCTAAACAGCTCAGGACCATTGGCTGAGTAACCAGGGCCAGCAGCTGCAGAACTACTGGAAGAAAAGTTACCTACCTATCCCAAGTATACAAACACTGAAAACAAATAATAATTTGATATTCCGAATCAGGTCCAGTGAGAAGAGGATATCTGCAAAGAATACGCCAGTTTTGGAAAGAATATCCAAAATCAGGAATAATAGAAAAAGTCTAGCAGATCAACCTCGATTTATAATATGAAATAAATTCACAGTATTCACAGAAGCAGAATTGAAAGAATTGCAAGGGTCTACCCAGGTCAAAGAAATCAAAGCCTTGCCAGAAGTCCTCATAATATTTTCACTTAGCACTATGTGTTTTTTCAACTTTTTCTCAAGCAATTAATCCGAAGGACACCATATTGAAGAACTCTGTTCTAAAATGTGTTGATTCTCACTTGGTATCCTTCATGTTCCCAGAAATTCAGGACTGATGCCACAATAAACAAGAGAGCTTTTCCAAGCTTGACTGCTGTCCTGGTGGACACAAGGATTTTAAACCAGTTTGAGTACATTCTTGCAGCTCTTTGTTCCTGCTAAATTGAAAAATCAAAGGACATATGTGATGGGTTGACAATCCTGTTGGCAAATATATATCTCCCATTACCCCTTCTTGTGCTATCTATAATTAGATTATTGTAGCACCTTAAATAATTATTGTCTTGTGAACTGAACAGTCTGTGTGACCTTTTTAGTATAAAATGTGTTAGGTTTCAAGGAGCTACAAGAATTGTTATTGTTTTTCTTGCACAGAATTAACACAACCATCTGGAAATAAGTTAAGCCTGATGGGTTTAAGAATGTGATTTTTTTTAAATTTCTGCCACACTTGGGTGTCAAAAGCCTCTCCATTCTTATATTCTTGGTGAGGCACAAGAGAAATTTGGTTCTTAACAGAGGGCAATTTTTCAATATTGTGGGTAAAACATACAGGAAGTCCTTGACTTATAACCACAACTGAGCCCAAAATTTCCACTGCTAAGCAAGGCAATTGTTCAGTGAGTTTTGCCCCATTTTATGATCTTTTCTAACAGTTGCTAAGTGAATCACTGCAGTTGTTAAGTGAATCATGTGGTCGTTAAGCAAATCTGGCTTTCCCCATTGGCTTTGCTTGTCAGAAGTCAGCTGAGAAGGTTACAAATGTTTATCACATGACCCCAGGACAAAGAAATAAACATACCATTTGTCAAGCGCCTGAATTACAAATGGTTGTAAGTCGAGGCCCACCTGTCGTTCAATGGTTTTCAAGTAATGCTTGCAGGATTTCTGAAGTTATTCAGGAAATTTATCAGATTCTGTGTCACAGCAGCAAATTGCAATAATCTTTTCAGAGGCAGAGTAGCTTTTCTCCTTTCCCCCCAAATCCTGATTCTCCTTGTAGCAGGCAGCAACAGAAGCCATCTCTCTGGGAGCAAGGCATGCTGGTCGAACTCTGGAACATCATAAGGCTTCAGCAGGGTGCAATTCTTGGCAGAAAGTTGGCTGGGCAAAGCCGGGCAAACTGGCAAAAGGTTTGCAATCTTCTGCCATAGATGAATACTGGAAAGGCTCTTTGCTAGCTTTTGGCCATCAACAATTAGTAGCAAAGAAAATATCAAGGGTTTACTGAATGGAAAATGTTAGACACTGCAAATCCGAATACACAGAAATGGCACACCAGTCTTTCCATGCTGTGCCCTCCCAAGCTTGCTGATCTCTATTGAATCAGGAAAACTGAGCAACATGTTATATTAAGTGCTATCAGTTAAGTCCACCTCTGAAATTATGCATGAGCTCTTTGTTTACTCCAGCTTTGTTCCCAACATAGATTCCAGTGATGGAATCATGCATCGTGCTAAGCCGTAATATGAAATGCTGGATTTTGGCTCAACAGGATATATGTAAGCAGCTATTCTGGTTTTTAAACCACGGTATATGACTGACTGTTCTGTGTGAACAAACTACCAAGCTTATTCTACAAGCCATTATGAAACCGAGTTTTAGTGCAGAACGTGAATGCAACCTTTGGGTATGTTTTTGTGTAAAGTAAAAGAAGCATGTGGTTGCAAGAAATAGTTCAATTTTCAACACATTTTCAAACCTCCCAATTTTCCTTACAAGTGCTTGCCTCTTAAACCCCTTTCCCTCTCCCTTGGATCATGCTACCCCAGGCAAAATTACATTTTGAATTACAAAATTCAAAAAGAACGACCAATCAAATTTGTTGCACCGGCCAGGGTCTCTTAGAAAGGGAGACTGGAATTCTTTTAAACAGGTAGGGTCAGTGTGACATAATGATTAACGTGCTAGACCAGTGTTTTCCAACCTTGGTAACCTTAAGATGACCTTACTTCAACTTGCAGAATCTCCAGCATAGTGGCTGAGGAATTCTGTCTAGAGACCTTAAAATTCCCAAGGCTGAGAAGAAACACTGTGCTAGAGATCAGGGAGTCTAAGATTTGAATCCTCCCTTAATCATGGAGCATAACTTTGGATGTATTGCTATTTTCAGTCCCAATCTGCCTCACAGGATGATTTTGGGGATAAAATGAGAGACTCTCGGATATGCCACTAAATTCCCAGAGGAAAGGAGGATTGATAATAGTAACAGTAGCCACATCTGGATTAGGAAACAGTAAATGGCTGAACTTCTTTCATCGTTTGTACACAAGCTCTTTTTGGCAACTTGAAATGCTTTGCAACAAGGTCATTTAGATTCAGTGGTTAAAAAAAAAGAAAAGAAAGGAAGGTAACTTTGCTATTAAAAGTGATTCTAAGGTACAACTTGAATGAAAGAAGCTTCCTTGTCTCCAACCCAACCCCAATTTCCTTCCTGATCTCATGAGATGTCTGCCTTGTCTGTCTGAATTTGTATGCTAAGAGAATGGTGTAACTGTCCTTTCCATTGTTCTAGGTTTGTTAACAAGGCATATACAAGACGGAGTAATGTCAAGGCCTAATCACAGTAAAGTGAGAGGAGATGCGTTTTGACAGATCATTAGATCAATGTTAAAATCCACTCTGGTTTTTTGCAAAGGTTTTGCATGGATACAGTTGAAGGGAGCTCAATTATTACATGATATCAGCTGATGGGTTTAGTGCTACTCCAAAACAAGGCTAAACTCATCTTCAAAAGCTACTTGAACAACTGTTGGCAGGGGCAAGGAGAACTGCAACACAAAGCAGCATAAAACTCTGTCTTCTGTGTTACTCTGTAGCTAGCTATCATCACAGCTGGACAGCTGCAGCTCTCAGGCTGAACCTGATAACCAAGTGAGAAATTGGCATAGGGATCTGGCAGGTATAAGGAGGCAGCCTGACTTGAAAGAAATGGACTGTCTGGTTTGGTACTGCAACCAAACAGGAGAGGTACAGACTCCAACGGATAGTTAAGACTGCAGAAACAATTGCAACCAACCTGCCTTCCACAGAAGACCTGTATATATTGTGCAGGTCAGAAGGAGGACTGAGAAAATATCTTCAGACCCCTCATCCTGGACATAAACTGTTTCAACTCCTCCCCTTGGGACGCTGCTATAGGGCATTGCACGCCAAGACAATTAGACACAGGGCAGGGGTGGGTTCTGGTTTTCTTCGCTGCTGGTTCGCTCAATGTTGCACCACGCGGGCGCGCTTCGCGCATGCACAGTGCTTAAAAAAAGCTGCGCATGCGCAGAAGCAAAAAACAAGATGGCGGCGCCTATGGCACCGCTGAAAGAACCGGTTCGGGGGCGTGGCAGGCCTGGGTCGCTGCTGGTTCTAGCGATCCAGGCCGCCAAGTTACTACCCGTTCTATAGAACCAGTCCGAACCGGGAGGAACCCACCTCTGACACAGGGCCATCACTCTGATGAACACCTAATTCTTACAATACTGTCTTACGTCAAAGTATATTTACCCATGTTGTTTGGCTGTAGTATTATTATCCTTCTTACCTTCTTTACTACCCCTTCTTACTGATATTATTATTATGCTTATTCTATTGCTTGCATGTATACTGAGAACTTCTGCACCAAAATTCCTTCTGTGTCTAATCACACTTGGCCAAATAAAGCTATGCTGTGCTGTGCTGTGCTGTGCTGTGTTGTGCTGTGCTGTGCTGTGCTGTGCTGTGCTGTGCTGTGCTGTGCTGTGCTGTGCTCTCCTGTCCTGTCCTGTCCTGTCCTGTCCTGTCCTGTCCTGTCCTGTCCTGTCCTGTCCTGTCCTTGCTACTCAGAACAGAACAGGTCTGGAAGTGTTGGAGCAGAAAGATGACCTGTATCAGCCTAAAATGGGTTTAGCTAATAGGTAATCTCACTCATAAAAGTCCCCTGACTGTGGCATCATCAGTGAGTTGGTGAAACATGTCACACTGTATCCACACTAAAGCCTGTGTTGGAATCAGCAGCATCTAGAGCTAACTGCAGTAATACCAAAATGATATATGCACGGTGACATCATCACACAAATATGCTTACATCTTAACATAAATTTCAACATTTATATAATTACATAGTCATTTGTTCCTCTTGCCCCAGTCCTTTGCATGATCATGATTGGAATAAGGATAAAAACATTCCTTCAGACTCACTCGAAAAGTCAATCATGCTGGGAGTGATCAATAGAAAAAGGAGACCGGGTCACCCTAGTATCCGTTGGCTGGACACTAAAGGATGACACTAGGATGACCATGGCAGATCTGAAGGAGGCGGTGTGAGACAGAGGGGCATGGAGAGCACTGGTCCATAGAGAGGCCGAGGGTCGGACACGACTGAGTGGCTAACAACAATGACAATTCCTTCAGTATTGGTACACCTAAGGACCACCTAGGACTGGGGAATCAGATGAAGGCAACAAGACACGGTAGAAACTTGGGCAGATTTGTGCTGCAGTGAAGATGCAAATGAGAAAGAGCTGCTTCCCACGTTTATCTAGTTACATTAGCAAAACAGCCCAACAGACAGCATTCCTATAGACATGAATGTTAATGCTGGGACGCATCTAGCGTGTGGAATGCTAATGCTGGGATGCATCTAGTGTGAATTCAGGACTCTATATAGCTGTGAAGTTCATTACAAGGCAAATTTATAACCCAAAGATTTGAACATTTCCATTTATCTTTTCACACAACTGAACTTCTTAAGGTTAAATAAGTGGAATTCTACCAAAATCACTATTTCACACAAGGATCCCCTCCCTCTGTGGCCCTTGTACTTGGGCATTAAAGATGACCTAGAAAATCAGGCCTGCTTGTTAGCTGTGTCCTGACCCCTGTACCCGTCACCATGAGATTGATGTGGAGGGACTTCTGAGAATCCCATGAATTCACTAGATAAACAGACAAACTATAGTCACATCCACCTTGTATGCAGTTTCCTGGCATGTTATTGAAGAGGTTTATCATTAACTTCATCTTGGATGTTTTGCCCGATTTAGTCAAACAATTCCCAAGTGATCCTTCTCCAGGTTTTAACCAGGAACAATCCTGCTTAGCTTCCAAAATTAGCAAAGTTCAACTAAATACTCTGCCACTTACATTTGAGGGCTCATACACAATCTATGAAACTGTTAAAACAATATCTTGGCCAAAGCACGTATACTTTATTAAACAGGACAAGGAGGGGAGGAGGAAGAGAAGTGGGTTAGAATGTGGAAGACACAACTCTTGATTGCTATTGTCTACATTCTCCCAAATGCAGCTTTCTTTTTCAGTATGAGCTGTCAGTGATGGTAGTACTATCAACAGCAGGTATTCACTGTGTTGCTTCAGTATGTTGCTTCAGTATTTTTGTCACAAACAGAGCATTTATCTTTGCAGGTTTCCAAGCATCTGCCACCTTCAATTTTCCAAAAGTTTCCAAATTCAGTCAAATCTTGGGCTGGCTTCCCGCCAGGCAAGAAGAATTCATCGTTCTTGTCCTTGTTGAAGTTGCCACAAAGCCCCTTCAAGAGGCCCTGGTAGGTACCAGCTACAGATATTGCCACCCAATCATTCTGGTCATAATAAACCCGCAGGCCAAAATTGTTACGAACTAGCACAATTTTTCCCTCTTGTCTCGCCGAGACATCTCCAAAGTTAGTTGGCAAGAGAAGACGCTCTCCATTGACCAAAATTTCCCAGTCCTTGCCTCTTTGAAGAACGACATGGTATCCAGAAACCTGAATCTTGACTTCCTCGATGTCAGTGAGTCTAGCTGAGAGGACAACAGAGAACTTGTGCCTCTCGTCACTTTGGGCAAGGACATATGAGCAAAGAGCTGGCAGCGAATATTGCATGCCATCAAAGGTGACATAATTCCAACCGTCCAGTGCATAGCAGGTGCCCGGTTCCCTGGGGAAACAAACTGAGACGTCATTCACCACTTTGCAGGCTGGCGTCTGGCTGACAGGATGCTGAGATAGCTGGATCATTGGCCTGGACCTGCCAAGGCTGAGTCTGGTGCTCTTTTCCTATGGCATTTGCATTTTGTTGCCTTTTTTTTAATGGCACAGTATTCTTATTCTGTCTGAGCCGGAATTTGCTATCACTGCAGTATTGTTCCAGTTCCCTATCAGAAACGGCTGCATTAGGTCGCCTGAGTATTGATCAAGACCAACCAGGGCAATTAGGTGAGGCAGATGGAAAAGCTTGCTATGATTCAACAAGATGTAACTTCTCTGAATTTGCCCAGAGATGAAACGTGAATTAAGTGGGATATGGCGTTCTAATAAAAGTTTAGGGAACCCAGCGGGACGTTTGGTAATGGCCCAGGTGTGGAAAAGCTACTAGTAGAATATTAACCGCATGCAACAATTTCACTCATCTTGTACCATTGCACCATAAAATTAAAAGTGTAACAGCAACTTTCTGAGTTAGGTTTGCAATTCCATTCCACTTTAAAATCCAACCGCTATAAAACTGATTAGATATTTGCTTCTTTTGTTCTGCTTGATGTAATCGTAATAGCTAAGAGTAGGGGTATATGAACACCTGTTAAAATGATAGAGCTGGCATGAGCCGCTCAGTCCACCACCCCTGGGGAACTGGTAGTGCTGCTCCCCCAGTTTGGAAATTTCCTCTATTAAGTAAGAATAGAGCCCGCCCCACCTGTGCCGGCAGAGGAGGCTTGCTGTGGGCCCCATCGGCCAGGTGGGCTCCAGGAGAAGATCTTTTTCTGCCATTGTGCCTGCCCTTTGAGACATCCTGCCCCCAGGATGGCTCCAACCCTTCTTACCTTCCATAAGAACTTAAAGACTTGGCTCTGCCGGTTGGCTTTGGGCTTCAGTGGAGGGATTTTATATTGGGATTGCTGATAGATGAACAACAGATCCCACCCCTCCCCTTCTCTTCATATTCCCTCAGCTCATCTTTTTAGCTAGGTTGATTTTATAGTATTATATTGATATTATTATAAATTATACAGTTTTATCTTTTAATATTGTACGCCACCCAGAGTTGCCGTGTGGCAAGATGGACAGCTAATAAATTTTACAAACAAACAAACAAACAAACAAACAAACAAACAAACAAACAAACAAACAAACAAACAAACAAACAAATAAATAAGAAGGCTGCGGGAGTGATAGAAAGGGATAGTCATGCAATGGCAAAATAAACAAACCATGTTTATATGTGAAAACATCCAGGTTCAATCCCTGGCATAGTTTAGCCAAAACCTAGGAGAGTCATTGGCAATCAGGGTAAGTGGTATGAACTGTATGGGGAAAGGTTTTCGCAAAATCTAGTTCTCCTTTGCCATTATCCGTTTTTAATATGTCCTTAACTTATTTACAACAACTATTAGCCTCTGCAAAGCCTTTTGTTGTTTGTACAGAGAAATGTCTTTGTAATAATAGAGAACTTAAGCCTTAACTTGAATCATTTTTGGGTGTGTGCCTCCTGGCAACTATCTGGACAAGCCCACATAGTTTTTGTGACTATAATCTCAGAAGTGGTTTCTGTTACTGCCTGCTTAGGGGTAAGAGCAGGGGTGAAATGCTCCCGGTTTGGCCTGGTCTGGGCATACCGGTAGCGCTGCCTGCCGGTGGTTCGGAGAACCGGTAGCGACAGCAGCGCGAGGCTCCGCCCACCCACGGTGTTTTTTTTACCCTCTGCACATGCGCAAAGCGTTCTGTGCATGCGCAGAGGGTGAAAAAGCCCATGCGCGAGCGAAGCACGTCCGGAGCGAGCGCTTCCGAACCAGTAGGGAAGGTAAGTAGATTTCACCGCTGGGTAAGAGCGGATGACTGGCCAAAGGTAGACTGGCCAGCTGGTTTCATGCCTAAAGCTCACAGTGTAAAACTCACAGTTTCTCAGTTGTTACTGGTGCCTTTTATCACAACATTAAATTCACTTGAATCAAGAAATAACATAGGACTATCTTTTGACTCTTTATTCCTGTGTAAAAGGTGACAAATTGGAGATCCAGCAAGTTAGGAAAGGAAATCTCCCTGCAAGATATACTTTTGACAACAAATGTTCTGGAGGGAATAATAATCTCTTCCAAGCTAAGAAACAAAAGTTATGCAAGGCCATGGTTTCTAAGAAAAATAAGTGGAATGCAGAAGTGAGTTTTTAAAACTTCTTATATATGTACTTAAGAACATATGACTAGGGCCAGAGACTATACTGTTCTTGAATATGACAGATTTAAAACTATCAGGAAAGGGATTGGTCTGACAGACTTCCATTTTCCAAACTGAACTCACCGTCAAAGCCAATGAACCGAATAGCCTTAAATTCTGAAGACGCCATGTGACATCCTGCATCTCCTATTCAATGGTAACCGTGAGACCCTGAATTCTGGGGTAATAGTAGAGAGAGTAATGAGTAACTGGCTCATCTTTACCAGAATCGGAATTCATGCAATGATTGCTGAGCCGTTTCTGCTGCTGGCAGCAGTTTAACATTTTGTTCTGCTTTGTAAGTTTAAATTGGCTGGTTGATGGATGCATTGATGTACTGTTAACCTGCCCAGGGCCTTCAGGATTGAACAGGCTATGAATTTAAAGATTAATTATAGACATTAGAAGACCAACATATTTGTTGGAAAGCCAGCCATTATCAACCACTGCAGAATGCTTTCACTGAGGATAGCAGCTGTAATCTTCCTGGCAAATTTGTTTTCCTGCCTTGATGGGTGAGGAAATTGGTAGTACTTTTGAAACCTCAGTGATTGTAGTGGATTTATAAAAGGGTTTAATAAAACTATATTGCAACATGAAAAATATCTGCACTGTGCTACAGCTAGCTAATGAGGAAAAGCCCAATTGTTTTCTTGCAACATTTACATGCCCATCTCTTCAGCCTGAAAATTCAGAGAATTTGATAAGAGCAGAAATGGTGCACTGCATCAGACCGAAGGCCTCTCTATTGCACCATTCTATGCCCGCAATGGCAAAGCAGAGGCTTCTGGGAACCCTACAGCACTACAAACCAAAATAGGACTGCATCATGCACGGATCCTAATACTGGATAATTACACTGGGTAATTTCTAGTTTAGCTTGCACCAATACACTGCCTATCTCCAAATCAGAGTAATCACACACACACCCCCACACACACACACCGTTCTTATTAGCTAGCAAAAATATAGATTGATGTTTATTTATTAACCATCAGCAAATATAAAAAACAGTTAACTATCAAAACAGGATAAAGCACAGGGAAAAACAGGGAGATACAAAAAACCAAGCAAGAATTTATATATATTTTATGTACATACAACTTTCCAGAGCCATTGGAAACAATACTGTGTGTGTATACAGTATTTCGAAAGGACAGCCCCTTTGGTTATTCCAGCCTTAACCTTTTTTTTTTTTAACCCAATGGCAACAGAATAGAGATGAAAAACGGGACTATTCTCTATTCTGTACCATTAAAGTAATAATTCTGAAGATGAGGATTATATCTCCAACACTTAGCAACTGAATTTGAAGGTAGTTTATAGTCATCAAGGTGGGTGGACTTATCTTTCATGAAATGGCTCAACCTGCTTTTAAAGTCATCCAACTGGTGCCCATAACTACAAGCCTGAGTAGATTACCATCTGGACAAAACATAGCAAGGCACATTTCCTGATAATAATGCTACCGTAGTAGAATACTGTACGAATCCATCCAAACATTGTTTGCAATTTTGACAGTATTTTCAAGGCTGACGAGTGCACAAAGATGATTGTGAGAAAAAAGCTTTTATGTCAGCCCTTCAGGATAGATCCAGAACCAGGGACAAGAAGGATTCTATGAGTATTCTTTATTGTAGCATGATAGAATAACAAACAATGCCTGCTCAAGTTTCTCTTTGTCCCATTTCATATTTTAAAAAAAATTAATCTGAGTTTCTTTCTCAACTTCCTTTTTCTAAAGACTTTCTCAAAGTTCTCCTTTAGCAGCTCTCTCATTTCTTCTCTGTCCCCAAGGTCAGTTCTCATTCCCTTACATTATTCAATTCATACTTTCTGCCACACATTTCAGTTCTTTTGATTATGTACCATCAAATCAGTGTTGACTCTTAGCAACCACCTAGGTAGAGTGTCAGGGTTCCAAATAGCATCCAAAATAAAATCAGAGTCCGAGACAAAGCATTCCTCAAAGTCCCAATTTATTAACAGAGCCATGTTGGCACTGCTGTGAGAAACCCGGATCTGACGCTCCCAGGGTTTCTCCACCCAGTTGAAAGATCAAGCACTTTGTCCCCACCCCCACAAGTTCATGATGTTAGCCAGTCTCCTCCTGGCGACGTGTCCGTTACTCCCCTCAGCTTCCGGGCAGGTGCTGGACAAAGGATGACCTTGAGAATCTAAAGGAATTTGTTATGGCTACATGTCTATTACAGCCCTCTCTAAGCGGTTTACAGCGTCAGCATATTGCCCCCAACAATCTGGGTCCTCATTTTATCCACCTCGGAAGGATGGAAGGCTGAGTCAACCTTGAGCCGGTGAGATTTGAACCGCTGAACTGCAGCTAGCAGTCAGCTGAAGTAGCCTGCAGTGCTGCACTCTAACCACTGCGCCACCTCGGCTCATACATGTCTACATCCCTCATGCAACAGCCCCTCCCAATTCCCACAGCAAGAATACATTCTCAAACGTAAAGTGTGGCAGGCCAAAGTCTCTAATAAAATATGGCTTCGGCCTGACATAGACCTTGTATAGTTTTATAATTAAATGCACAGTTTCACTTCCCTACATGTATTCATCATATTTTAACTGTGATTAAGTAGTTAGAAAACATTATATTAACAATTATGTTTTCTGTGGTGGCTAAGGACCATAGGAGAAAACGTTTGGTGTAGTGGTTAGGGTTCTGGCCTAGAGATTAGGAGACTATGACTTCTAGACCTGCCTTAGGCATGAAAGCCTGGGTGAATTTGGGCCAGTCACTCATCCCAACCCAGCTCAGAGTTTGTTGTGAAGAAAACAGGAGGCAGGAATATTAGGTAAGTTCTATCTAGGTTTTCCTGACTTGATATCCTCCATTTGTCTGCCTACATTTTTCAATTAAGAAAGAAAAGAAAAAGTAAGCACAAGAGCAACTTAAAACAGAGATATATAACCAAGGATGCATGCAGGGCTTCAGTGCCTTTCTGTGTTGGATCCAAAGTCTCCCCTAACCGCAACAGCCAAAAATTAATGGTCTAGGCTTCTACCATGGAGCGATGAGAAACACACACAAAGTATAATGAAGGTTCTAAAATAGCTAAAGGGAGCTGAAGAAAGAAAAATAGTTTCCCATAAGTACAAACAATCCCTGCATTGCCCAAGTGTATGACACAGTTGCATAATTGTTCCACCCACAGTGACCTTCACTATCTACCAATGTTGAGAGTGATCATTAACTACCAAAAAGTTGGTCACCTTGGTTTAAAAGCTACCTATTTTTTTTAATTTTGTCAAACACGTATTAGATAGTACATATGAGTATAAACATGATTTGAATACATGAAATGAATACGAATAAAAATAAAAGGGTACATTAGGACAGGGATGGTAGGTGTTATGTTCTCTGATGCCGCCCCCCGCAGCTGGCACAGACAGCGGGAGAGTCATTTTGGGGTGGCATGCGCTTTCTGTCGGTGCGGCAGACGTCATCGTCGCTGCTCTCTGGGTCATCCAGGTCGCCCTGGTGTATAGCCGGCGGAGGTCTGGGCTCCTTCTTGGCGGCCACAAACCGATGCAAGGACTCGGCAGCCTTTGTCGAGGATTCCGCAGCCCTGGCTTCGTCCAAGGCGGTGGCGAGAGGAA
>QLTV01001996.1:1476400-1510223 GCA_003457575.1 Thermophis baileyi
ACGACTCCGCGGGGTCAAACACCTCGGGGCCACAGTGACTCAAGAACACAGCTCTTTTGCGGTTGTCGGTCAGACCCAGCATATTGTTCGCTTCTAGAAAGCAGTCGAATCGCTGCATGTAGGAGTCCCATTTCTCCCGGGTCGGGTCGAAAGGCGCCGGCGGGTTGAAGGTGGACATAGCGGCAGAAGGAGGCAGGAAGATGTCTGCCTGGCTGGTTGAAAGTGCTGAAGAAGCTAGTCACAGTTCTCCTGGCCCAAGCCCTCGTCGCCACTGTTAGATAGTGGGTAGAGATGACAGGAGACAGACTTCCAAAGCAGCTCTTTATTTCAGCTCTTGTATCAGCAACCAGCAAAAAGCAGTCTGACAGCTTGCCCTTTTATAGGGAGCTGTCAGATAGACCAGCCAATAGCGTTTGAGCTTTTTCCCGCTCAAACGCTGGACCTGGTTGGAACCATGCAACAGAGTTGAAACAGTTAGGACATAACAACTAATATTGAGGCTAACTGCATATTATGCCTGAGAATATTTTTGGAAACTTAACAGCTTAGATGGTGTGAAATATGCTGAAACACTCCCAGAGGTTTGACTCCAGGGACAACAGCAGCATGATTTAAATGCCTAAAACACGTAAGACTTTATAGTGCATTCTTGTCAATTCACAAAATGACTGTCACTATAAGAATGGCCAGTCTCATTTACGAAAAGGCAAAATCATGTAATTATTCTGTTCTCTTCACTTCACGGTACCATTTAGTATAACTTGATCCGGGCAAGGGGGCACACTTCCAAGCAAAACACTGTCTACAGTCTCCTGCTATTTTTATTTTCTAAGAATGCCTCTGAGGCCATTCTTGCAAAATGAAGATGAAGTTGGAGTGTTCTGCTTTGCTTGGCGGCATTCATCTTTGCCACTTACTTTTTAATTAAAATGTACTTTAAATAATTAGGTGCAGGAGACAATGGAGCCTGGCAACACCAAGGGAAGTATCTATTATTGCCATAGAGTTTTAGTGCTATACAGGTAGCCACATTTGGCTTTGATGGTGGCTGACATATTCACCATTCCTCCAGTCTTTACCTGAGTTGTTCTGAACATGCATATATTTTTTAATCCATCTTCACAGATAGATACTTAGTTCTGTAAGCATATGATTTGCAGATAAAGTGTATGGTAGAATTCAAATATAGTAGTTATTTGCATTAGGATTAAAATCCTTAAAGTTGCCATACATGAACAGTATCTTGGGCATATGGAATCACAGAATCACAGAAGCATAGGGCTGGAAGGGACCTTGGAGGTCTTCTAGTCCAGCCCCTTGTCCAAGGCAGAAGTCCTTATACCATCCTGGACAAATTGTTGTCCAATATTTTTTGAAAACCTCCAGTGATGGAGTACCTATAATTCTGGGATGCAAGCTGTTCCATTGATTTATTGCTCCGTCAGATAATTTCTCCTTAGTTCCAGGTTGAATTTTCCTCTGAGGAGCTTTCACCCACTGCTGCTTGTCTTGTCCTCAGATGCTATGGAGAATAAATCAATGCCCTCTTTCCTGTGACAGCCCTTCAAGTATTGGAAGACTGCTATCATGTCTCCCCTGAGCCTTCTCTTCATTAGATTAAACATACCTAGCTCCCTTAGTTCATTGTATGATTTAGCCTCCAGATCCCTTATCATTTTTGTTGCTCTTCTCTGCATTCTTTGTAGGGCCTCAGCATCTTTTTTGAACTGTGGTGACCAGAACTGGACACAATATTCCAGGTATGGCCTCACTAGTACAGTATAAAGTGGTACTATCACTTGTAGTGATTTTGATGCTATCTGTTTGTTAATGCAGCCTAGAACTGTGTTTGCTTTTTTGGCAACTGCAGCACACTGCTGGCTCCGGCTTAGGTGGCGATCCACCAAGACACCTAGATCCCTCTCCATGTTACTACTGTTGAGCTAGGTACCTATTCTATGTCTTTGCATTTAATTTTTCCTACCTGTACTTTTCTCATCATATAATCCTACTCTCCCAGAAACATTTCACTGAACGAATGGTCATAAGCGAGGACAACCTGTAAATTAATATTTGTGGAACTTGTCTCATGATTTTCCCAGACCACTGGAAAGTATGACATATTCAAGAACTCTGCTACACAAGGAATGGATGGAAGGAGGAGATACATCTAATTGATCAGTTTTAAACAGTATGTTTGCTAGTATCTCACTGATGAGGACTAACTTAATTTTAGATTACCATTTTGAATGATAACTATCCAGTTTGCTTGATACACAATACTAACTATCCAGAAAATTGGTTTAAATAAGTGGGATGGATGTATTAACTATGAATTAGCATGCTGTACGACGAACACAACCACTGAGACACTAATCATGGCAACAATTAAAATTCATTGTCAATCCAGTTTGCTTACGTTACTATAAGCAGTAGGGGGGGAAAGACACTGTTACCTGGATGTTCATCATAATTTTCAGACAGCAGTATTCAGTACGTTGAATATCATCTTAATAAAAGTATCTTGTTCATTTGACTTTTAGGTACTGTATAAGCTCTGTTTATGTGAATAATTAGTTTGAAGCCTTTGGAACATACTCTAGTCTGCGTTGTTGTTAAGGTTCATTTAATTAAAGCTGTTTTGGACATAAAAAAGAGAGAAGTATTTAGTAATAGTAAGAATTATTTGTCTGAACAGCTGGTAATTAGAATGTGCAAACAGAAACTGGTGGGTTTACTTGGATAATTCAGGGAAGCAGGGTTAAGAAAACTAGTTCAAGTTATTCCATTTGCTCAAACTATTTATAAGTAGTGATGGACTGTTCCAAAATAATATGGCGTCCTTTATGAAGCTGGAATCATTGCATTTATACAGCGAATACAGTAATTAGATATTTAGCCATTATGAACACTGGGTAACCAAAACTATTAGCCATTATGGACAATAAGATTTGCTTTCTGTTAGGTACTTGACAGAATTGCCTGCTTTCTTATATAATATTTGGTAGTGCTAGGTCAAACAATGTTAACAGGGGATGCATTCAGATTATATGGCATCTAACAATGGTTTAACTGTGAAAAGACTTGTAGAATCATAGGGTTGGAAGGTCTTCTAGTCCAATCCCCTGCTCAAGCAATGAGTTTGGGTTCCCATGTCATTGAAAATAATACAATGGCTTTTTGCAGGTGGAAAAAAATGAAGAGAAACAGTAAAACAAAATAAAATATGGGTTATCCCTCTTTTTCTATATAGAAACCATTACACCACATTCAAACAACGGCAACCTAGAAACACACAGTGATAGTTTGTGGCCATTCTAATTGGAAGACCATCTCCACATCTGTTCATGATGCAACTCTTCTTAGCTATGCCACATCATCCAAGTACAATGATTGAGAAGGAGTGTGAACGTTGCATAAAATATTCAGAAATTAGGAGCCATGAATTTGCTTTGGATTGCTGCATCATTTTGAAATCTACTCCAGAAACAGGGAGATCTGCTCTGAAGCTGATTTCATATCTGACTATAATCCATTGGAAATAAGTCAGGCCACAGGAATTGGCACCAGGAGTTTCAGAAATATGCTGACAGTCAAACTTCCGTTCATAAGATGCAGACTTTGATGTCTTGAGCATGAGTGAATCCATTTCAAGTTTTTATTTAGTTCAAATTCATGCACTGCTGAGCAACCTCTCAGCAACCTATGCTGTCTCATAGGGTTCACAATAATGAAAATATGGATTGGACTTGAAAGTTGAGAAGCATTCATGAAAAGGGATTAGAGACAGATTATTTAAAATTCCGGTTGAAAAAGTAATTGGGAAGTGTTATGGGGACCTGATGAAGGGGGGAAGGCTTGCAGGGACCTGGGGGTGGGGGAGTAGGCCCAAGGCTGTGGGGACCAGCAGGAAGCAGAACACGAAGTATCACGGGGTAGAGCTCACTTAGCAGCTGTTCAAAATTATGACAGAGCCCCTAAAAGATACTTACAACCCCATTTTGCCCTTACAACTGACCATAGGGCTGCTGCACCCCCCCCCATCTTTTCTTCGCCCCCATCTTCCCCTGCTGAGTCCCTACAGGCCTCGGGCTTGCTCCCTACTCCCGTCACCCATTGCACACTTAGCTTTTGAAGATCTCTGGACCTCAGCTGGGGAAGGAGGTCACTCATTCCTGGGCTGCGTTGCTGCCTCCTGGAAGTGGTCATTTTCAGCCCACAGACAATTCCTTGCAGTTATGCCAAAATGGCAGCCACTTCCAGCCCAGGAATGGACAGCTCCATTCTACTTCCCTAATGTGGCCTGTACAATGATGAGGATAAGTCTAGAATTGTGGAGTCTTCAAAAGGTAAGTGTATAATGAGTAAAGGGGGAGGAGGCCCAACCCCTATGGGGACATGGTGGGGGAAGCCTTGTGGGGACCTGATGGGGGCAGAACTTGCATGGACCTTTGGGGGAAGTAGGCCAAGCTGTGGGGACCCCAAGACGCAGGAAGCAGGGAACCTCGGGGAAGGCAGGGCTGGGTCTGCGCTAGCCTTCCATGGCCTCCCCACCCAAGGTCTCCTTTGCTCTGCTTAATGACAAGGGAGAGCAGGGGGTGGGGGTCATTAGGCAAAATTGTCTCCACTTGTCTCCATTGTTATCCCATGCAATAGTAATGGGCAGGGTCCATTAGAAGTCGTATATTGCTCATTCATGGTTTGAACAATTATATCCCAATTATACATAATCCCCAAGGAAGTTAGGCTAGTCTATTGAAACACAATCTTAATGCTTGTAACTATTCTTGTTTCTTACAAGTCAAAGGGTTTCTAAACCGTTTCTTCATAAATATCTGACCAGACCCACATGTTTTAAGCTAGCAAGGTTGCTATGGGAAGGGTACTTCAAGCTTTGACTTGGAATCTTTTCATAAACTTACTGACCCCAACTGACCCCAGATACTATGCAAGGACTGAAATTCTTCTCAGAGTAAGATTTATAGCAGTTTAATTAAAAGAGTCTGTTGACAGTAGAAAACGATCATTAGGTTTCATCCTCTTGGGAGAATAAGGAAGAAACAGTGCCAGTATGAAGAAGTAAGCAACAGAATAATTTCTATTTTCTTTCCATCACTGTTCACCTTTCATTAAGAAATGAACATAACACCCTTTAGAATTTGTAGTGCTTACATTTTCCTGTTCTTTATTCATAATGATGTCTGCATTATTTTACATTGGTATAGGCCTAAGAGGTAGAATAGCATTGCAATTCTATCTGCAATTCTGTCAGTTCCATTTCTATTCTTATAAGGAGGATTCTATTCCAAGAATCAAAAAGAGTCTCATCTAGAATAATAAATTATCAAATGGCTTCTTGCTTCTGGTAGTACCATTATCACTAGATCCATAGCAAACATCAAGCTTAGTAGCACACACATACACATGCACGCCCGCACGCGCGTGCGCGCGCGCGCACACACACACACACACACACACACAGAGACACTTTATAAATATTTAGATAACTTTTTCTCTTAGAATATAGATTTTATAACAACCTGCAGTCTCTCCGGATATTAAATGCGTTCTGCATCAACTGGCAATTGGATATCCTAGGGCTGCAACCCTCAAAAATTTACAACATCTATACAGATTAGAATCTCAGGCAATTGTGGCCTTAACATATCTGGAAAGTGTTAAATTGGGAATGAGAAAGGCTAATGCAGAGGATTTTATATTACATTACATTTTAGATTTTAAAAAGAACTATTAACAATGGCAGCTAAATGTAATTCTAACATATAAGGATGCTTGAGCCAAACAAACTCTCTCATTCCTTGTACATGAACACTTGGAGCCATCTGACTGACTGCTTTCGATTTAAATTTGAACCCAGTGTTTTAATTCTTTCTTGCCTGGGCAAGAGTCATATTTTTTAATTGAATATTATTAATTGCATGTTGTATACTTGTACTTAGTTTTAATGCAAGAAATCCCAAACCTGCTTTTCAGGAAAAGTAAACCTGAAGCTGTTGGCTGCCCATTTTATTGTACTTTCATTCTAAAGCCAAAAGAATGTGAATTGCTCTACAATATTGAAGACTAGTTGAATACACTGTTAAACCTATAAGATTTTCAGTATTGATTTTCAGGGAACTCAAATGGCAATGAAGCTTTTAAGATGCTATTACAGGATTCAGAGTGAAACTCTGGCTTATATAATGTGGTAAAAATATCAGTTCATTATTACAAAAGATATATAACCTTACAAGAAATTTAGTTATGTGACAATCATATACACTTAACAAAGAAAAAGTTTTACTGAATGAAACTGATACTATTTCTGAGCAAAACACAAATTGTGTTTTAAGATGCAATGGCTACCTTATAATAAATTGTCTCTTTAATCATGGTTTGAAAGAACCACAATTGGCTGCAATCATACAATGCTCTAAGCCCGTGATGGCAAACCTATGGCATGTGTGCTGGAAGTGGCACGCAGAGCCATCTCTCCAGGCACGCCAGCCGTTGCCCGTTGCTCTTCCCGGTTCCAGCGCACACATGTGCGCCAGCCAGCTGGTCTTCATGCGCACGGGAGTGCCGGAAACCGGAAGAACAGCTCCCTGGCACGCATGCGTGCGCCGGGAAGCTGAGCTTCCAGTTTCCGGCGCGCGCATGCGTGCTGGCCAGCTGGTCTTCACACCCACATGCGCACCAGATACCGGAAGACCAAGTGACTGGCATGCATGTACACACCAGAAACCAGAAGCTCAGCTTCCCAGCATGCGCATGCGCGCAGGTGAACTGCTCTTCTAGTTTCTGGTGCTCCCCCACGCGCGCACTCCCGTTTCAGCACTCAGTGCTGAAAAGGTTCGCCAAAAATGCTCTAAGCCATACATTGTAATTAATAAAGAAAAATGGCCCAATATACACAACATATCATGCTGAAATCAAACCACATTCTTCCTTAGTACAATGTGTGAGCCTAATCTATATACTATGTCTGTAACATTTGCAAAATATCTACTTTGTAGGAATTATATCCCTTTTGGTGTTAAATACAGGGGGAAGCCAGCATTCCTTTTCAGAATCTCTCAGGCCATAAATATTTCACACAAATACTCTGTTCAGATACAATGGATTTATAACACCAAGAAAGAACCTACTTGCTTTTTCTACCTCCCCTTTTTTTGTTGTCTTGCTCTGACTGACGCAAAACTTCTAGTTAGATAAACCAGTTTCTCCCTGTATCTAAATCAGAATCTGATGTATAGCGGATACTGAATCAGAGGTTTTTGATTCAGTTGTTATAAGAAAGTCTGTTGTGTAAACAAGCACTGAAAAAATGAAAAAGAAATTACTGCAAGGTCTATTCTAATAATCCCCATGAAGATGTTCAGTTGAACTAGCTAAAAATGACAATGAACCAGAGGAATTCTATCCACAGACTCTTGTTCATATAGTGAACTATGTTTTTAGAGAATCTAAAGTCATGTGATCAAATTTCATGCCTCCAGTTAATGCAGAACATTTATCACTTGTCCTTCTGAAGACTGGCACCTGAAAGTACTAAAAAGAAAATTGTGGCACTTCAAAGGCCAGCATAGGCTTTGAGATATTTGAAGACTTATGCTTAATAGTTACTGACAACCATATATTGTTCTACCATAACACGACTACCCTTCTATAGTTTATATTCAAAACTCAGTACTTTTGAGGAATGTGTTATCATAAAGATTGAGGGCAAACAATTCAACAATCTTAGTCTTCAAAGAGAGATTCAATGTCCTTCATAAGAACTTTTTGGTATGTGGTACACAGAGCCTCCCACAAGGATGATAAACATGACCTGAACACATTTAGTCTCCCCAGCCCAGAACAAAAAAAGGTAACTTAAGTTGAAATGTACATTGTAACAAGTTTGCAATATCAGACAGTACTGTAAAGCAATTTAAAAACAATGAGGTAAAAAGTTACATGAAGCTACATGAATCATCTTAGAGAATCAACCAAACAGAAAAACAATTTAGTTGTAATTCAGTGGAACCGTAGGCTTGGAAGACTGTGGGCTTTTAAGACTGGAAGGTTGGATTAACCACTTTTGTGGAATATTTTGTACATAGGTTGCTGAGGCAATCAAGATAAATGTAAAATCTTGGCACTACGTTAAACTCTTGTCAAGAAAAGTCACAGAAATTGGACCATGAAGGTATTTTCCAGGTTCTCAAATTTTCTGAGACTTCAAATGCTACAGAGCCCAAAAGAACCAAATTAGATATTTGAAGTATGTAAACCTAGTGGGGAAGGAGAACTGTAATTTATGTTCAAGTCACAAATTATATCATGGCAAAGTAAAGGAGTCACAAATCCTCAGCAAATCAGTTACTCACAATGATAGCTGGAGATTATGAGACTCAGAGTAATTATAGTGCTGGACCTCTTTCAGTTCATCCTCTCTCCCTGCATTTTTGCTATGGGAAAAACTAGGCATGTCTTGAACTCCTGGAAGAAAAGTTGGATATAACTCTAACAATTGAATTAAAACTCTGATCTGGAAATGATGGTTTACGAATTAAAATTATTTCAGTGCTATTCTAATTTTTCAGAAGCTTGCACCACTCACAACTGAAATAAATGTCATAGAATTGTCAGGGGCTAATTTACTCTTGCATGTTTACCTCGTGATAACTAGCATATCTTGTGCGTCTGTTGTGCCCCTTTCTGGATTGCGAGTCCTTGCACTCAGTCACTCAGGCCCTGGTCAGGTCAGGTCAGGTCTGAATTGCTGCAACACGCTGTATTTTGAAGAGTATTAGGAAGCTATAGCTGGCACAGAATGTGAAATGGACGGCATGTAAATTTAATAAATATTTGAATGTTCTATAAGAGTGTAATTGCTGCAAACATTCACTAATATTGCAAAACAGTTCAATTATTATTATTATTACCATATGGTACCCAGGAGATCACAATCCTATCACAGAGTAGTAATTTGGCTTGCCAAGGTACCAGCCCTGTTATAGGACATGCTTGTGCACTTCCCAAGGTGCGCCACAGGAAGCGAACTGGCTTCACACCAAAGAGAAAGATAAGCGGCCTGCTGCCTAAGTCCCCCTCCCTTCCCAGAGCTGCCTCGCAAGCGGGTGCCACAACTGGGAAGGTTCAGAGCCATCAGGAATCTGTCTGCCTGCACAGAGCACCAGCTCGTCTCCATACTGAAGTGGAACCCATCCATCTACTTGCATAGAACATGCTTTCGAAGTGTTAGTGGATAAACGCTGAGGCGAGTAAGAGGAGCTCACCCTGCCACGCAGTGCTAGGGCTCAAACTGCCAGAGCTCCTCCTGCATCATTAAGCCACGGAGTCACTGCGCCTCTAATAGTTCCATTGAGATAGTAGACTTGGCTGAAACTCACTAAGTGCTGCTTAATTTCAGTGCAACACTGGATATGTTTAAGAACCCACTTTTTTGAAATTCAGAATTTATGAGATGCAACATGAATAATTACGGTTACAACTTCTGAACCAAACCTCAATCAACAAATCTGATTTTCCCACCTCCCCCTCTCATTTAAATATTGTAATAAATCCATTGGATTTTTAAAAATTCCAAGAACAGTCTCTTACTAGAATCTTCAAATGAAATTCTAATATTTAATGCCAGTAAAGGATTTTGAACCAGGTAATGTTAATTTATAGATCATTTCTATTTTTTGGCAAGACCCAAATACACTTAAGACATTGTAATTCTAGAATACCTATAGTCATCCCATTTCAGGTATGTATTCATTGCATTTCAATTGTCTTAAACCATGGCAAAAACAATACACAACTGATTTAAGATGCTTCCTTTTCAATGTGAATATTATGCAGCCTTAGATTCTTTAGCATTTATAGAAAATTATACACATATACATACATATTAACTTTTAAGGATAAATACCGAGTTGTTGGAATTATCCTTAATTACAACCCTCCAGATTGACTTTGATTTATATGTATTCATCTCATTTAATTTAGCTGTCATAGCATCAATATATTCACCTTTTAAAAAAATCATATACCTTGATAGGGTCCACAGAAGATTTACTAGTAAATATTCACAGGATCTTGCTGTATGAGTCTTATTTTAGAAGCTTCTTCAACCTAAGTGTCTCCTTCTAGTTTTTAATTATTTGTTAAATTTATTTGCCGCCTATCTTACTATGGGGCTATTCTAGGCAGTTTTAGTTTTAGGAACAATTGGTATAATAATTGCTTTTACTTTGTTAGTATTGTAACTCATATCTATGGAGATTCTCAGTCATGCAGGTCATGGTTGTCCCAAAGATGCTTTTTCAAGAGGCAACTGGACTTTCTGGTTTTTCTCTGAAGACGTTTTGCTTCTCATCCAAGCTCTGAGCTGAAGAAGCTTCTTGGATGAGAAGCAAAACGTCTTCAGAGAAAACCAGAAAGTCCAGTTGCCTCTTGAAAAAGCACCTTTGGGACTATTGTAACTTACCCATCTTTGATTTTCCAATATACTTTCAATGATTACAGTTTTAATATTTAATATTTGAGCCCAATTCTACAACTAATAGTCCTAGTATCCTAATTTGATGAGAACATAACCATTGTCCTAGAGATAAAACAAGAAAGATCAATGGGTGAATTCAGTGGCAGAAAATGTGCATTGCCCAGAACAGACTAACTACAACTCAGGGAAAAAATATTGTCTGAATGCTGTGCATACTTTGATGGTGACATCACAAAGACAATACAAAAATAATTTGCATTAGTGTTGAACACAAGAACATACCTTTTGGCATTTCCATGATGACACCATCACACATATCATTTACTTTTCATCACCATCATGGATGCCGGTGCTGCAGATACTCCAGTATTATTAACCATGAATAGATGTGCTAATGGCCTGACTTGGTGAAATGTGGTTTTTTAAATTCCTAGAATAGTTATAGTCAACCTGGTTATTTCCAGACCTCCGGATACAAATCTATCATCAAAACATAAGTTTAATAGCAAGGGACTATAGGAGATACTTTGCAACAATAAGGAAGCTGTTTGCCATTCTTCCAGGATGTTTTTTGCATCTTCCTATTGTAATTTACAGCCTTGGTATTCTCTAGTAGTTTTGCATTCAACTATTAACCAAGCCTGACCTTGCTTAGCTTCCCAGCTCAGGCATGATTACCTGGATGCTGTTACTTGCTAAGCAAGGTTAGGTTCCCATGTTTTAAGTTGTTTAACCAGAGTAGAAAAAGCTACATTTTAATTAATCAAATCCCTAATACCAGCCTTTACCCATAGGCAAGAACTCTGAACGTAAACCACACAAAACCTGAAAAGCAAGCATTTAAAAAACTTTTTTTCTCCCCCATTGAAATATAACAGAAAAAATGTGCTGTATAATTGTTTTATTTTCTGCTTATTAGTTCTTTTACCAACACTACAACCATATTGCAGACACAAAAATCCTGTTTACTTTATTCAGGGAGATCACAGTCTACAGACTTTATCAAACATAGTTAACGCCATTCAAAAATGTATTTAGTTGTACTTTATAAGTCACATGAACACAGAAGTTGTATGTACTGATTTTTTTAAAGGAGTGGAACTCTAACAGATTGCATTTAATCTTGCAAGCTGAAGATAAATATCTAAAGCCATTTTTATGGCTACTTTGAGCCACAGAAAAGACAGAACCTTGTTTCTTTGGAAAAGGACACTTATAAATTTTTGTACATTTTGTTCAGTAGCAAAAATTATTTGATCTATTTGCCACATATTTCACTCCACATCTGTGATTTTCATCCAAAACTGTTGATTTAAAGGGGAAAGCAGAAAGTATTCTTTTCAACCATAGAGAATCAGCATACCTGGAGGAACAAAATTAAATGACATACACAAGTTATGTATCCAACTTAATACATTTGTATGAAGATTTGATTCTGCCTCATTTGGAGAAAAGTACTACAAACTCTATACCAAAGGTAAACCTACCTATGTTTTCACTGCAATTAGTTATACGAAAGTTTGAGAACCAGTAACAGATCTTCAAGTTTTCCAGTTTAGGCAACTACTTTGTGCTTGGCTTTAGCTATTCCAGAAGACAGTCATTGTTTATGGACATTTTTGTGTTTAACACAATCATACTGTAATAGTTTAGTTCGTTGTTCTCATCTTATGTTTTAAAAGATTATTTTCTGAAGGAATGCTGCATTTTCTAATGAGATTAATTTCACTGATTTTATACTAAAATTGTTTATAGATTCATCTAGAATTAGGCTTTATTTTCTGTTGAGTGATGCTAAGCATTGAGTTTTAAGAAACTAATTCAATATAATTTTATCCCTCAAACATCTTTGGTACAAGCTTTAGCTCACAATTTAAATAGAAAAAACACTGAAGTGTAGTATAATGCCCCAATTTAAACAGATACCCTTTAGAAAATGGGAATTTTCTTCTGGGTTTGTAGCAATACATTCCTAAAATTCCTCAGATGAGTGTTACTCCTTGAGGAAATCCAAAATTAATCCTTAAGGCTGAATAAAAAACCAGCTGTGTTACATTTTTGCACCCAGTATTAATACTTCATTGAAATTTTTATGCTAACCTGAATTCACAATAATCTCCCCTGAAAACTAATCAGTTATTTGAATGCTGAGATATGGCAAAATAATATGATTGCCTTCAAAAAAAAAAAATAACACGGAAGTTTACATTCATAGTCATTTGCTCACTCTCCACCCCAATCATTAGCTACCCTTCCAAAGGGATTTATAAATGTAGACATCCAAAAGACAAAGTAAAAGTACTGCCAGAATGAAAGGGTAGAACTTGCCTGTATCTGCCTGCATATGTTCAACGTGATTTTGTGTACGAAGAGCCAAGTTTTCCAAACCCACTCAGTTGTTGCACTTAATTTAGTGGCATCCACAAACCACACTCACATCCTTCTTTTATTTTGATGCATTTAAGTTTAACAATTACACAAAAGCAGATGAAGGTTCCTTCCAACCTCTCAGGTTCATAAAGCTGCATTAAGCCAAGTTAAAGATCCAAAAATATTTATTATTTGAGATGCTTTTAAGTCCAATTGTGATACTGCCATCCTGTCTCAACTGTTGAGAGGAATAGTTTAACCATTCAAGTTTTGTGTTTTAAAAAACTGCATGTCGCAGCGATGCTTATAAATTATTGCTGCATTTCATGGAATGAGATTTTTTTTGCACTAGAACTGGAAAATAATGCAATTACTTAATATTGCAGCTGAAAAGCTAACAAATTGCAAAGTACAGGAACTGCGGTTTGACACCATTCTCATATCCTGCATATGGTTACTATTTAGAATGGAAACTTATTTGCATTTTTAAACATGCATGATATAACAACTTACTTTCAATATTCTGAAATTGTTGGCCAGATAACCTATTATCAGGTTCTAATGTGCAACCATATGTTCAAATGCTACTTTTATTATCAATGGCCAAAAGAATTCAGAATTTTATTTCCTTTCTTAGATTCTTGCCATAAAGAGGACAGAATGCAGTTAATTCATTAACAGTGGTTTTCATTTCATTTTTACTAGATAACAGAGACCTAACATATTCTGTATCATGGCAAAAAGAAGCAAATTTACAGCAAAAATAAATGAGGGAGAAAACTATCAAACCTGAAAGCATACATTTAAAAGAAACGATACATTTATCCCCAGAACCCAAATAAATGAAGTCAAAGCATTGTAACATTTGAGAAAAATTATTTTGCAAAGCTACAACGTGTGTCTTCCCTCCCTACCCACATTGCTGGAAGTTTGCCACAGAAATTAATGCTTCTGTTCATTAACAGTTAAAGATTAGAGCATTTCTTAACACCAAGCAAATTTTTTATTTAACTGGGAAGCAGTCAAGTGTGCAGAAGGAAAGGATTGGAGAAGAGGTGAGCAATCATTAAAATCCTATGGATGCTTAATTTCTGAACTTTTTAGTAGAGAGAATCATTGTTTTCTGGGAAGCCACAGTGTTCCTTATGCGTGCTAACTCTCTTAATGACTAGTAACAGTTTGTCATGGTTTAAAATAATCATTAGGATTTATAGTTAGATGTTAACCATGTCAGCCCTTCATAGAGTCCATCACCCGAGGTGGCACAGGATGGCTGAACATACCAATTCCTATCCCTGATTCGGGTCAGGCCCAGTTTTTCTTGGATCTCATGTGGCTTCATGGCATCAGGAAGGTCCTGCTTGTTGGCGAAGATAAGGATGATAGCATCCCGCATCTCTCGATCATTGATAATACGGTGCAATTCCTGACGGGCCTCATCAATGCGGTCCCGATCAGCGCAGTCCACCACAAATATCAGGCCCTGAGTGCCTGTGTAATAGTGCCGCCACAAAGGCCGGATTTTATCTTGTCCCCCAACATCCCACACGTTAAACTTGACATTTTTATAAGTCACCGTTTCTACATTGAAACCCACAGTCGGGATGGTTGTGACCGCTTGGCCCAGCTTCAGTTTGTACAAGATGGTGGTCTTCCCTGCTGCATCCAAGCCAAGCATCAAGATCCGCATCTCCTTGTTGCCAAAGATCTTGGACAGTACCTTGCCCATGATGGTAGCAGTAGAGAGACAGGCATCCACAAGAAGATAGAGAAGGGTTGTTGTTACACCCAGTGACAAAAAAAAAAAAAAAAAAAAAAGTTTGGCGACAGGATTGAAAGCTCCGAAAACGAAAGCTGGAATTAAATGACAAAAAGACTCAATCTTTCTTAAAGGATCAAAATAATTGTAAATGCAAGCTGAAGTGTATTTACTACAACCACAACCAGGAAGCCAGTCAATCTGAGCTACAGAGCAAGCGTTGGGAGGACAAAAGGTGGCAAAGGGGAGCACCACCCTGACGGGCACCAACAGGAAGAATGAGAAGGTGGGGAGAATTTAATGCAGTTTACTGCCACCGGAGGGGCGAAAGGACCCTCCTGGAGACCCCTCCGAGAGAACCGGGGCGGAGCTGGCTCAGAAGGGGGCGGGGCTTCATGGGGAAGGGCGGGAGGGCCCGGCGTCTTTCAGTCAGTCCCTCTCAGGGCGGGCCTGGGCGTCTCCCCCCTTCTTTTCCAGTTCCGAGACTCTCTTGAGCGACGGTGGGTGGCTGTAAAGAGACAGGGGAGGGGGTGGAGGGGGGCAACACAGTCAGTCATAGGAAGGGTCTCTGAGGTGCAACGTTGAATTAAAAAAAAGGAAGCCGCTAACCCTCCCCACGTACTCACCTCAAGTCGCGCCGGCTCCTCCGCCCGTCCGCCCGCCCGCCTTTCCGGAAAGGGAAAAGGCCCGCCTTACCCTTTCCTTCACAAACTCACTGCCTGGCTTGACTGATTCGCGGCGACCGTCTTCAACACGCAGGCGCGCACCTCGGCCGACCGACACTTGCGAAAGACGGCCCCGCCCACAGCAAGGAGGAGTGTACCGGGAATTAAAAGCCACTGCGCACGCGCGAGTTTTCCTCTCGGCGACGGGAATGAGCAGACGCAGGCTGGAAGGCGTGTCTAAGAGGGCGGAAAGAGGTCATTACACGCTCCATGGAATGAATGCGTAAATACTGCTCAATAAGTTTTCCGGCTTCAACTTAGTTATGCGCAGGCTCGCCAGAATTTTCTTGAACATGCGCAAAGAATCAATCCCGCCCTGATTGAACTGCGCAAGTGTTAAAAGAGAGAGAGAGAGAGAGAGAGAGAGAGAGAGAGAGAGAGAGAGAGAGAGAGAGACCGAAGAACCTTAAACTTTTTTAAAGGCGTAACCTCCCCTAATCCGCATGCGTGGCACTCCCCGCCGCTTGTCAGAAATTTCATCTGCGCGTGCGCTGTGTTGCTCTTTTTTTTTTTTTTTTTTTATTTGTATAAGTTTTCCTTATTTTTTCGTGGAAGGACAAGAAAAACACGCGATCAGAATTCACCTCAATTGCCCGACATAAAACTACGCAAGCGCACTATCGGCATTAACCTGGCGCGGCCTTGCTGTAGCGCGCATGCTTGGTAGAAAGTTTGTCCGAGTTGGTCTTGGAATAAGAGTATGCGTAATGTGGAAGCACGGCTACCTCTATAAAAATTAAAGTGAGATAATCTGCGTCAGGACTTGCGCATTAAACTCACTTTAAAAGGATTAAGTGGCGCAAGGACGGCAAAGAATAGGGACGGGATTGATAATTTTCTTTGTTTTTTTGGAACTGCATTGGCGGCACACGCCAGATCTAATAGCGTTTGAAGTTTGAAAATTCTCTCCGCTTTGATTTGCAACTGATTTCATGAAACTAATTTCCGGCTTCTTTGTTTTCTGAAAATTTATACCTGAAAACCGATTTTCTTTTCCATGCATATAATTTTGTATCTCCTGCACTGGTTTTCTTACAGGAGCGTTGCAATGTTGCGAACTCCATAAAATAAAAATATCCTTATTAGACCATTCGAAATATCAACGCTTGAGTTGGTTGGAGGGCTCATAAACGGAAAAGAAAAAAAAAACCCCCACCGGCTGATACTGAAACCACGGACTGGAAACCTCTTATGGATTTTTTTAACGTAAAAAAGAAAATTATTTTGGGATTTAAGATTTTTATTAGAAAGGTTATAGAAATAAGGGAATTATGTAATCTTAGAGAAGTTGGATTAGAATTGTACATATAACTGCTAAGAGAAGATTGAAAGGCACTTTTTAATATGTATTTTTTCATGTTTTCTGGGGTTTTTTTTCTACCTCCTTTTTTCTTTATCTCTTTTCTACTCTTCATTTACAATATTTTTTCTTTCAATGTATTTCTCATTAAATATGTAAAATATTTTAATAAAAACTATTTTAAAAGAATTTTCACTTAAAGTTCATCTATAAAGCAACATGGGAAGTAGCAAGCATTCAGATAGATTTTGCTAAGTTCTTTGATGGCGTCAGGTTGAACCTAGTCTTTGAACTTTTATGATACGCTAATAAGAGGTTAGTAAAAACTCATTTGGATAACTTTAGTAAGTATGTGAAAAAAAGGTATGCTCTAATTTAGATAATTTTAAACCTTTGTTGGCCAAACAAAAACCTCTGGGTTCTAAGGGTACTTTATTTTAAATATTGAACTCCTTCCCATATAGTATACCAAATTAAATTATTAATATATTTTAAGAGAAAAACATAGACAATAATGTATAAAAATTAAAAGTCCCAGGAAAGAATTCCAAATATTAGGCCCTACCATCCTAACCTGATTGAAAGCAATTGTCACATTTCCTCTGAAGAATCTTCTCATGCCATCAGGGCACTAATGTATAAAGCTGGTCCCATTACTGCTCTATGAGCATAGTGGTAGATAATGTTTAAAGTCACTAGTGAGGTAAACTGGTCAGTCTGTTTTTAGAATTAGTGATATACCAAAAGAACTCCCCTTTTTTGCCTTCAGGTCAGTGTTGGCTCCTGATGACTCTCTCAACTAGTCCATGCAGATTTCTTGGCAGGTTTTTCAGATGTGATTTCAGATGCTTCCTAGGGCTGAGATTGATTGACTGGCCCAAGGTAATACACCTGCCTTCATGCCTAAAGTAGTAATAGAACTCACAGTCTCCCAGTTTCTAGCCTGATGGTTATGAGCTCTATCTACCTTGCAAGACTTCCGACATCAAAACACAGCCAAATAAGATTTTATGATATTTTGAAATCACAAGTTGATCAAAGTACCTGGCTGGATTAAAAATATAAAAGGCCTCAGTGAAATAAGAATAGAACAGGGTTTTTCATAACACAATGGGGTTCAATAAGAGACTAAGGCAAAAACCAAAACCCATTCATTTGAATGTAAGCAAGTTTCTATCACTTGAGTTTGCCTCTTGGCCAAAGATTCGGGGAATTTTTTAAAACAACTAGTTCCACTGCCTGAAAAAGTGGGCGACAGCCTATGAGGTAAAACAAATCAAACCTGCTGCATTGGAAGGCATGGATTTATGGAATCTGCAAGTGATTATGACACGTATTCACACAATACACTAATCAATACTTAACCAAATCATGGTTATTGAATTAGTCCAATCCATGGGTTAGAAATAAAGATGTTAAATACTACCTATTAATAATGGATCGCTCTTCTGTTTAGCTATAATGTAGTTTGCATATTTTTTATTTAGTGTGAGTACATCCACTGAGTAAGCTTTTTGTGCAAATCATGGTATAAAAATCCTGCACTGTATGAAAGTCAGGGTGAGATCAGGAAGAAACAGTTATGCTTCATGCCAAGAAGTCATACAGGCTGCTTTAAACTTGTCTCCTAGGGTTCTTAAGTCTGCAAGAAGCAGAAAATAAATTCTGCACATACTATGCAATATTCTCCACAAAGTCCTGATCAATACTGGCCATTCAGCTGCCAAAGAGACACGAGTACGTACATGGAATTCCAGATCTGTTGATTAGAACAAAGCCAAAAAGAAATCATGCTACAATAAACAATTGACAAATGTACTTAAGAAGCAACTTATAGATGATTGTCCACCCCCTACCTATCTTCATTTGGGCCAGAATAAATTTGCTAGTCTTTATGGCAGTGTTTGTTAGCATTGAAGATGTGTGGACTTCACCTCCTAGAATTTCTCAGCCAGCAATGGCATGAGGATTATCCCTCCTGGACTACTTAAGGATACGTAAAGAACAGCCACTATGACTTAACCTATGTATAGGTGAACTTCAGAAAAAAGTATTCATATTCTCCTGTATGATTTGGTATTTGGTATCATTTAGTGATACTATTTTAGTATTCTGTTATTTGCTGCCACCTTCAGACTGATAGGAAATGATTTAAATCATGACTTTAGGCAAGAAGCAAACAGCCAGTAATCCCAGCTCCTGGGGAGGCTACTGGTGGATCCGTTGAGCGTCTGGTGATCCATAGGAAAAAACAGTTCCTAATCAAATATACAATTCTGACAGAAAAATCAGAAGCGGAGCAGGTTGCAGATCCAACCATGCAGCTGATATAATGTCTTGAGACAAGTTACAACCTCTGCATGCAGAGCAAAGTAAACAAAACAGATAAAGTGTCCTTCAAGTTGAATTTGGCTCTTTGATAACTTATTGGACATATTTGTGTTATTTTCTTGGCAACAATATGGTTGTTTCTTGGCTTCTTTTGGAATGTTTTGTCAACTTCCTAGCGGCAAACAGCTGTAAATGTGCGCCGGTTACCAAGAGGGTTTGTCTTCATTTCAAATCACTAAGCAATTGGTCGTAGGTCGAGGACTGCCTGTACCAATGAAACCCAGCTCCTGAATTGGATTACGGTATCTATTGCGGTCCAGAATTGGGATTCTAGTACAGGTGTGTGGTTTTTTTTTACTACAATGTAGCCCCTTAATTCAGGACAGAGTTGGGGCAACTGGGTGAAGTTGAGCGTTTACTGGCCAGATGCCCTTCCTGATGCCTATGTGGAGTTCATAGCAGATATTTTTTTCTTTGTGCCTTAAGAGAAACATTTGCCACTACCTAGGATTGAACTCTCAACCTTCTGAGTGGGAGGTGAACATCTTCACCACTAAGCCACAATGCAACTCATATCTACTACAGGTGTGTATGCTTCAAAAATTATTTAGTAGTAGTTTGGATTTTGCACAAGCACAGCTCTACTGTTATTAATTTCAGTACCTTTTTTTAAGAGTTCCACATGTGCCTGAAAAAAGATGGCACTTTAAGAGCCATAGTAAGTTTAATTATTCCTAAAAGTCCAAGACACTTATGTTAAATATTTATAATGATACACAGCAGTAATATCTAGGTCAGTGTTGGTGAACCATTTTGGCACTGAAACGGGAGCGTGCACACACGGAGGAGCGCCAGAAACCGGAAGAGCAGCTCCCCGGAAGACCAGGTGACCGGCGCGCACGTGCGGGAGCGCCAGAAACCGGAAGAGCTTCTGGTTTCCGGCATGTACATGAGTACCGGTCACCTGGTCTTCCGGTTTCTAGCACGCATGCGTGTGCAAAGACCAGCTGGTCAGTGCGCATGTGTGCGCCGGAACCCAGAAGAGCAACGGGCGATGGCTGACGTGCCCGGAGAGATGGCTCTGCGTGCCACTTCCGGCACACGTGCCATAGGTTCACCATCACAGATCTAGGTTATGACCTTTGACTCTGTTCCCCATTAGAATGTACGTACCTCCCAGAAGGTGACTCAAAAGAAAAATGGCCATTCAGCTAAATACAATTTTAAAGAAGGTCACCTATTGCTGTCCCAAATACTGAACCTGGCCATGTCTTCTGCTTGAAGATTACACATGAAACACAAATTCATCCTGATTGTAAGAGGAACTTTGGACAGTTATATTCAGCCTCAGGAGGATAGTGAATCTTCATTTAGTATACTATTAAAAAATATTTAAAATAAGCATAAATGGTCTTGAAAATGACATAACCCCCTTGAAAAAGACATACTCCATTCTTTCCAAGAAGACTACATCAACCTACTCATAAAGGCATCAGAAATCAAATGTTTAATATTGGTTTTGCATGCAGAAAGTTATAAAAAAGCTGTGTGGTTGGCATCTGAAAGCAATTTAAGCAGTGGTGAAATCCAATTTTTTTACTACCGGTTCTGTGGGCGTGGCTTGGTGGGCGTGGTGTGGCTTGGTGTGTGTGGCTTGGTGGGCGTGGCAGGGGAAGGATACTGCAAAATCTCCATTCCCACCCCACTCCAGGGGAAGGATACTGCAAAATCCCCATTCCCACCCCACTCTGGGGCCAGCCAGAGGTGGTATTTGCCAGTTCTCCGAACTACTCAAAATTTCTGCTACCGGTTCTCCAGAACCTGTCAGAACCTGCTGGATTTCACCCCTGAATTTAAGATGCTATTTGTCACACCTGAAGCTCTTTGTGGTTCAAAACCTGATATCAAGATCACCTGCTCTCAGTACTCTTTCTCCACTCAATTACATTAGGAAGAATGAATCTATCCCTTCTCTGGAACAGCATTGTTCCAGAGGTTTGACTTGCCCCAATAATTGCCAGAGGATTTATTTCAGTAGGCCTCTAAAGGGCAGATGAATTGATTCTTCCTCTATATACCGTAGTTATACGAGACTTTATTTTGTTATTTTTCTGTTACATTCATGGATGTAACAGATTTGGATCCTGTTTACCCAAGACAGGTTAAAAACTGTTTTGAATCAGTGATTGAACCAGAATATAAAGCAAGTAAATGTTAGCCTTGGAAGAAAAAGACAGTCTGGAAGATTGAGAGGAGGAGCAGCAGGGCTTGGTCTGTGAACTTTGGATTCCCCATCCTACCAACCTTTGGAAGTCATGTTTCATTTATGTTCAGGCCCAAGTTAGAAAATAATTAAAAAATGCAAGCTAATAAGTATTGCAGTACGAATAAAAATACGGTTTCCAAATTTTAAAAAAAAGTTTTCAAGTGTTAGGTGTACCTATAAAAGTTGGTATTTTTCCTCGTTATTTGCGAATGTCTCCGCTTGTTCAACCAAGAAAAATAACACGATTTTAAACTAAAATAATAATAATAATACACCTAAAGTAGTATGCACTACTAATCTCTTCCCCCCAAATCGTTGCACAGGATTTGCATTAAAAAAAACCAAAAACCTCTTCCCGATTTTTAGGTCGCCGCTTGAATAGCTGAATTTCGGAGTACGTAGCTCCCAAAACTTTGTGCAAATACATGTAGACTCAAGGCATTATACAGAGTTCAGATCCCAAAGCCGCACAACCGTATAGTGGAGCTAGTCGTTTTGGCTCCGCCTTCCTCCGCGAAATAAAGAAGTTTGGTCCCGCCGTCTCGCCATAGTTTCGTAATCCGGCGCGCAGGCGTGCGGCCCGGTCGCCTCCTGTCGGAGGAGCGCCTGGGAACTACTGTAGGGAAGCCGTGTAGACGGAGCGGGGCTCGTTTCTGTCCACCATGAAGTCCCGTTTCAGCACGGTCGATATCAGGGCGGTTATAGCAGAACTGCGCCACAGGTACGGCCTTTGGATGTCTTTCGAAGCCACGCCCCGATGACTGCCGGCCCCGCCCAGTAATCCCTTTGGGATACGCCCCTCCCCCTCAACCGGTAGCTTCCAAGCAAGTGGTCCCTTGTGCGGGCCCCTTTTTAGCTTTCCCGGCTTTTGGTTGGTTGATGATGGCTGTTGGCGGAAGTCCGCTCTGTGCCTTCAGATGGTTTCAGGCGCCCCTTCTCCCACTCGCTAATTTGCTGAGTTTGGGAACTATTATTTAAAATTAAGCAAATAATAGTGTTGATATAAAGTCTCCTTCCATTTGAGCTTGATTCCTGGTGATTTCATGGACATGTGCAAATAGGTTTTTGTTGCACTAATTTGGAAGTGGCTTGTCATCGCCTTTCTTGGGCATGATTTGTCGACCTCCCATTTAGCCTACAGCCCTGAGATTTCCTTGTGGTCTCCCTTCCAAGTACTAACCATGCCTGACCATGCTGCCATCTAACTGAATACAGGTACCGGTAGTCCTCGACTTAAATTGTTTAGTGACACTTCGAAGTTACTATGGCACTGAAAAAAGTGACATATGACCATTTTCACACTTATGACCGTTGCGGCATCCCCATGGTCATGTGATTTACATCCAGATGCTTGACAACTGGTTCATATTTATGACGGTTGCAGTGTTCCGGGGTCATGTGATCACTTTTTGCTACCTTTTCTGATAAGCAAAGCCAGATTCACTTAACCGTGTTCGTAATTTTACAACTGCAGTGATTCACTTAACAAATGTTGCAAGAAAAGTCGTAAAATGGGGCAAAACTCACTTAACAAATTTCTCACTTAGTGACATAAATTCTGGGCTTAATTGTGGTTGTAAGTCGAGGACTACTTGTATGAGGCATAAGTTAAGTGCATTAAATCAGGTTTATCTCCTACTGAGTACATGGATAGATGTTTGCTGTGTCAACTTGTCTTTTGTAATAATTTGCTAAAGAGTTTATTAAAAAATTACTTTTTTTCCATAATTTGATCAGAAATATATAGAGATCTAATTTTTTTCTTTTCTTTTTACAGCTTGTTGGGAATGAGGGTAAACAATGTTTATGATGTGGATAATAAGACATACCTAATCCGATTCCAAAAGTAAGAACAAAATTTCTTTTGTTTTCTTTTTTGGTTATTTCTGTTGTTGGTGCTTATTTAGTTTTCATATTTTTGAAGTCCCCATCTCCCTCAGTACATCTTTTGTTGACTTACACACTAAGTGCCTTTTTTAAGCAAATGTACAATTTTTTTTCAAAAAAATAATGATATTACAAATTAATAGAAGTTTGAACAGCAGTAGTTCAGCTTATATTTATGTCAGTGTTCAGTATCTTAAAATTGGCAAACATGCTGTATCAAATATTTTTTTAAAAAATCAGTGTTTAAAATAGTAATTAAAAAATAAACCACAAGATTTGACCTCTGAGAAAGGTTTAATGAGACCTCTTTAAATAAAACCTGCCAGAATGTCTATATTATCTAGGGCTGTATCTATCATACTGTATAATCTTTTAAAGACCCTGACATAAATAATTTGATTGTGTGCTACTTTTGGGTGTTCAGTCAAGTGACCAGCATATGCAGATTTGATAGATTAATATTATTTATGATTCAGTTGTTTAAATTAAGGTTTTGAATTCAGTGAAAAAGGAAAGCAAACTGGAAGTTTTGATAAGAAGAAGGGTTAAAATTTATATATATTAGGATTCTAGGAAAAAATACAACTGCTGTATCAGTTTGGGGTGTTTTTTTTTTGGCATTGTCTTTTAGACCAGACTTCAAGGCTACACTTCTTCTGGAATCTGGCATTAGGATTCACATGACAGAATTTGAGTGGCCAAAAAACATGATGCCATCTGGTTTTGCAATGAAAGTAAGTTAAGTTTCTTTTGTTCATTAAAGATTCCTTGCAGAATGATGAGAAAACTGAAGCTAGTTGTTGTTGATTTTCCTTTTGTAAATATCAGTTTGCTTGGCAGAATTTGTTTTGGGGTTAATAACAACCAGATACATAGATGGTGTTTTGCAAGATTGATAACAACAAGGCAGTTGTCTCTTCTCTGACTCAATTAGAAATTCTGCTAGTTTACTTCAACAGCAGAAGGATGAATACAGGGATTGGAAAAAGTGACTTATGACCCTTTTTTACACTTATGATATTTGCAGCATCCCTGTGGTCTTGTGATCAAAATTCAGATGCTTGGCAACTGGTTCATATTTATGACGGTTGCAGTGACCTGGGGTCACGCAATCACCTTCTGACAAGCAAAGTCAATGGGGAAGCCAGATTCACTTAACAACCGTGTTACTAACAACAATTTCAGTGATTCAATTAACAACTGTGGCAAGAAAAGTTGTAAAATAGGGCAAAACTCACTGAACAAATGTTTCACTTAGCAATGGAAATGTTGGGCTCCATTGTGGTCGTAAATCGAGGACTACCTGTAATTCCATTTAGTTCAATAAAGTTTAGTTTAGAGTACATTTGTTTACAAATACTTCCCAATAAAACATGGTTTGTAGTTTCATCAACCTCATAATTGCATAGTATTTTCTAAGTACACAAAACAGGAACTCATAAAAGTGTCCTATTCTGCTTCAGCATCTATTCTGTTACTCAGTCTCTGGATTAAGGCAGGGAAGGATCTTTTCCATCGTTATTATTTCATCATTTTGTCTGTCCATGTTCGAGATTGAACCTGGGGCCTTCAAAATGCAAAGTATATGCACAGCTGCTAATGCGCACTTTCCCATTAGTGTAACTTCAATAGGATATTAACATTCTTTCTTAAAGTGAAACTGAATTGTGAGACTGGCCATTTGAATTCATAGCTGAGTTCAGGCCATACCATTTCCTAGAGTAGGGGTGGACAATGTGGCCCTCTGGAGGTACCATAGTTATCGCCAGCTCTTATCAGTTGTAGCCAGCATGGCCAATGTTGAAAGATGATGGGAGTTGCAATATCTGTAGACCAAACTTGCCATGCATTACAGAGAATTTCATATACTTTTTAGCTTTATACTATGTCAAATGCAACGGGGTCTTTCATAGTAATATGACAGACTATTAACAACCATTTTATTTTATTTAATAACAAACACACTATCCTCATCCAAGGGCAGCAAGATAATATGTGGCTGACCTATAATTCATCCAAGGCATTTCCGTGAAAATTGAAGTTTTTGTAATAAAAAGTAAATAAGGATAAAACAATGAAATTGAATCTTCTTTTATGGAAACTTTTGTTGAAAACTATATATATATATACCCTGTTTCCCCCAAAATAAGACATCCCCTGATAATAAGCCCAATCAGGCTTTTGAGTGCATGGCAATAAGGCCAAGCACTTATTTCAGGGTTCAAAAAAAATATAAGACAGGGTCTTATTTTCGGGGAAACATGGTATGTATATATGTGCATGAGATACACATACAAACGCACATACTTCCCTCCCCCCTTTTCTTCTTCTTTTTTCTGGTTAATTAAAGGCAAAAACAAACCCCAGTATGCTATTTACTCCATGCCATGTTAGAACAGTTTTGAAATGTTCCAGGATCCTAAATGTATGTTGGATGGTCTTGTTCTTATGTACTTATATATGGAAAGGTTGCCAACTCTGTCCTGATCGAATGCACATAACTCTGTCATTGTTTTAAGACTTCTTTGTTCTTTTTTCATCAACAGTGTCGCAAACATTTAAAGTCCAGAAGGCTTGTGAGTGTGAAACAACTTGGCATTGATAGAATAGTCGATTTCCAGTTTGGGAGTGATGAAGCAGCATATCATTTGATTATAGAGCTTTATGACAGAGTAAGTAGAGAAAGAATGTCTGAGACAGGGGCCTGGGGACAGTCTCTTCCCCCTACATGCCTTCCTAAAAAAAAAGCGGGGGGGGGGAGGACTCAAAGTCTCATCTTCAGGTAAATACTCCGCCTTGATTCCTATCAGATGTGGGGATGAGCTCACAGAATGTTTAGACATGGCTGTAGTGGTGGTGAATTAGAAACTAAACATTCCAATGAGCGGTCCTTGGTGCTCTCTGAGCTTGGTTGTTTTTTTGTAGGTGTTTCATTACCCAAACTAGAAGAGAGTGCTAGAAGAGTGCTAGAAGAGAGTGGGAATTGCTAGAATTCCCAGTGCTAGAAGAGAGTGGGAATTGTCTAAGGAGATTCTCAGTCATCCAGGTCATGGTTGTCCCAAAGGTGCTTTTTTCAAGAGGCAACTGGACTTTCTGGTTTTTCTTTGAAGACGTTTTGCTTCTCATCCAAGAAGCTTCTTCAGCTCAGAGCTCAGAAAAAAGCACCTTTGGGACAGAGTGGGATTTGCTTTCATTTTATATAGTAGCCCTTGTCCTGTCAATGTTGGATGAGCTGTTTACTGTTAGCTTGTTGGACAGTTCCTTGATTGCGGTATTGTTTGCTTCTTGGTGTTAATCTCTGCTCATCTTAAAATTCAGATCTCTGAAGGATGCCAAGGTTGGGAAGAAGGCATATATGACTTTCTATTTCCTCATATCTTCTGATGCTATCATGGCCTATGGAGCTGATTCTTGCCATTGTTGAAAAAGAAACTTGGGAAGGAGATCCCTTCATGTCATGTCTTCCCTAACTCTGAAATATTTCTCTTTTCACCATATCCTCATTTATTTAGGGCTTCCAAATTAACTTCTGGTGCTGTCTCTTTTTCAAATTTTCTTATAGTATTTTGGAAATATTCCAGAAACTTTACCTGAATATCCCCTCTAGGTTGTGCAGGGGAAAATACACAGATAAAAATCTGAGCTTCTGTGGAAAAAGTTTCAGATCTGCATCTTAATGACAAACTGCTCTGAATTTGTTGCAGGGCAATATTGTTCTTACTGACCACGAGTACCTTATTTTGAATATCCTGAGATTTCGCACAGATGATGCAGATGATGTCAAGTTTGCAGTGCGGGAACATTATCCAGTTGATCATGTCAAAGCTGCAACATCATTGCCCAGTTTAGAAAGGTATTATTATATTTTATACAGAGCTTACAATTGGGACAAACTCAAGCTTTACAAGATAAGCATAAATTACGTGTTTTAAGAGACTTAGTGGCTGGAGGTAGGAATTTTTTGCTTGCATCTTTTTTTCTCATTTTCCATTTTTGTTTGTAAGTAGTATGATAGGTTTTTGTAATACTTCTAATTTTATCATAAAAAAGAATCTTTGCCTCCAGAAACTTGTGATTGGAATATGTTAAGGAGTATTTTGATAAAATAATACACCTTTTCAAAAGGATATTTCAAAGGCTTTCTGGCCCTAAAAAAGTAAAGACGGCCTCATGGTTTGCAGTGAGAGAAATAGTATTGTAGCATGAAGTAGTGTGTAATATTTAGTTCTCCTAAGATATTTTTTTCCTTGCTAAAAGTTTTATTAGCTCATTTTACAATAGGGAAAGCAAATAAATATTTTAAAGAACACAGTGTTAGGACTCTGTCCAAACGGTTGGGTTGGTTAATATAAACAAGCCACAAATCACTGTTTAATGTATATATGTAATATTGCTTTAAATGCATTGGTGCATTCTGACTGGCAGTAACGGCCATAAGAGGGAGCTAAAGAACATGGTTAGTTCTCTCTCTTTTGCTGATTCATTGCTGAGTGACTTCGTGTCTGAAAGTAAGCTCTGTGTGTAGCTAGCTATCTGTGATAGTAGAGAATCTTTGTTTGCTGATTAAAACAAAGAAAGGCTGGTAAGAAGACTGCTGTACTTCTGAATACTGACTGATAGAACGTGTATGATTCGGACTGTTATTTGGACTGTGCTATCTCTTTAAGTAAACTACTTTTATACACTTTAACGTATCTGTGTATTGACTGAATCATTACTCATATCTACTGCAACATTACGGTGAACTGTGCAAACCTTCAGGGCCCAGGGGTTACTCTGCACAATTCCTTAACACACAGAATGAAACTACTTCTAAATGAAAAATCTTGGGCCATATTAAAGATTTACAAATGGACTGCCTATGTATGCATTGGAGTCTGCTTTATTAGATCCATGAAATAACAGTATTTGTCTTGAGTTAGGCTGTATTTAACAATGGCAGTTGTACAGGAAATTATTTTTGATACGTTATGCAAATAATTCCTGTACATTATCTAGGTTTGGGTATAATTTGAATAATCTGTTTTTTAAAACAATTGATGCCTTCTGAGCAGAGAAAACATTCCTTGCTTAACTTTATTGTATATGTTAACAGTATATTATCAGAATTTATTCTTTTTTATTATTTCTTCACTCCTTTCGTAGGTTAACAGAATTAATAACAAGTGCACCTAAAGGAGATCAACTAAAGAGAGTCCTAAATCCTCACCTTCGTAAGTATCAATTTCTTCTATTTTTTAAGAAAATTACAAGGTGATTTGATCGTACGTTATTTGAGGGTATGAAATAACAGATATGTATAAATCAAAATGTTCAACTCTATTTTGAGAATTCTCATTTTAAACTTATCTTTAAAATAATCAAAATCGTCCCTCTTTAAAAATAGCATTTCCAGTAAATGATGTGGAAGAAGCCACACCTTTCTTCCTCAAATTTGAGCTTTTTAAAAATAATTATTATCTTTCTTTCCCCCCCCCCCAAAAAAAATACAGCTTATGGGATCACCCTGATTGAACATTGCCTTATAGAAGCAGGATTTTCAGGTAGCATCAAAGTAGAGCAGACAGAAAGTAAAGGTAGGTATTGAAACGTTTGAATGTGTTAATGTCTGGCATAATTTCCTGTGTACTATAATATTATGTAATAGTTATTTAAAAACTTGTTTCCCTTTTTTAAAAAAAAAGTCTTGATCTTAGGGTTCATGCAATTTTCTGGACAGCCTGTTCTCTGAGAATCCCAACATACAGAGGATATACTGTGCCACAGCAAGAATGTGCAGTTTTATACATCTTGAGTTTCAACACCTATTTCTTCTTCTAGATATTGAAAAGGTACTAGCCGCTTTACAAAAAGCTGAAGACTGCATGGAAGAAACCGAGAACTTTAATGCCAAGGTAGTTTTTATAATTTGGGGACGGGACAAATGCTTTGATTTTTATACCTGGCGCAATCAATGGATTTGAAGCATTCTAGCTTTGCAGCAGCACAACTGCTAAGGGGGAGATACCTTGAGTCTTTCTAGTTAAGAACCAAGGCTGCCCAGGGTTCTTTTGGAAATACTATAGCAACAAAAGAAGCTGGGGAGGTGAAGGTGAGGGAAATTTGGCCTTCAACACCACAGATGCTCTAACAAATATTATGCAGAGGAATTACATGTTGAGTTTTCTGTTGCTTCATGCCATTTCTTAATTCTTTTCCCAAGAAATTCTGGCCTTGGGCTTACTACCTTGAGGCCACGTTGCTGATGTTTATGTCGTATTTCAGTACTCTCTGGATGCAAAATGGCTAGCAGAAAAAACAGAACAAACAAACTGTGAAAGAGAACAGCAACAAAAAGCCTCATTAATTGAACTGAAGACTGCAGTGCAGTGACTGAAGAGGATACACTCTTACATTTCCAGCAGTAGAAAGTAGATGCAATGCATAAGGATTTTCCTTTCCCTCCATCTTTTTAATAGGGCTACATCATCCAAAAAAGGGAGAAAAAACCAAGTCTGGAACCAAACAAGTCTCCTGAAGAAATCCTCACGTATGTATTTTGAGAGAAGTGGGTTTTGTGACTGTGCTGTGCCCTGGTGGTCAGCAAACACTAACGCAAAGCATTTCTTTCAGGTATGAGGAATTTCACCCTTTCTTGTTTTCGCAACACTCAAAATGTCCCTATGTGGAATTTGAATCTTTCAACAAGGTACAGTGCTATGCTCGGTTCTGGATGTTATATGTCATTTTGTTATATGTCAAGAGGGATCTTGGAGTCCTAGTGGACAACCATTTAAATATGAGCCAGCAGTGTGCAGCCGCTGCCAAAAAAGCCAACATAGTTCTAGGCTGCATAAACAGAGGGATAGAATCAAGATCACGTGAAGTGTTAATACCACTTTATAATGCCTTGGTAAGGTCACACTTGGAATACTGCATTCAGTTTTGGTCGACACGATGTAAAAAAGATGTTGAGACTCTAGAAAGAGTGCAGAGAAGAGCAACAAAGATGATTAGGGGACTGGAGGCTAAAACATATGAAGAACGGTTGCAGGAACTGGGTATGTCTATTTTTATGAAAAGAAGGACTAGGGGAGACATGATAGCAGTGTTCCAATATCTCAGAGGATGCCACAAAGAAGAGGGAGTCAAGCTATTCTCCAAAGCACCTGAAGGCAGGAGAAGAAGCAACGGGTGGAAACGGATCAAGGCGAGAAGCAACCTAGAACTAAGGAGAAATTTCCTGACAGTGAGAACAATTAATCCGTGGAACTGTTTGCCTCCAGAATTTGTGAATGCTCCAACACTGGACGTTTTTAAGAAGATGTTGGATAACCATTTGTCTGAAGTCGTGTAGCGTTTCCTGCCTAAGCAGGGCGTTTGACTAGAAGTCCTCCAAGGTCCCTTCCAACTCTGTTATTTCTATTTCTATTTTTATCATATCAAGGGCTGGAAATGTAATTAATTACACTGAACAAGAATTCTTCCTTGTATTTGTTAATGAGAATGATTTGGTTATCTTCTTGAACATTTAAGGAGAACATTAAGGTTTTGAATTATTGATCTTGAGAGAACGTTACTCGGCTTTTGGGGGTAGTTAACGTTTGTGGCAAAGCTGATCAGAATGAAATCTGCACAAAGAAGTGTCTTTACTGAGGCAAACTTTGTGTTTGAAATTTGTTTTGCAAATTCCCAGTGGACATTTTAAGTAGATCTAAGTAAGAAGTACTGGTGCAATCAAATATTCTAACTTCCTTTTTCTTGTTATGTTCTGTATTTCTTTATGGTTTTGGAAGGCAGTGGATGAATTTTACTCTAAGCTGGAAAGCCAGAAGATAGACCTAAAGGCATTGCAACAGGTACTCATCTTGTGAAAAAGTTAAAGTCTTGAACTATGTTTTTCTGAAAAATGGACACTCTAGTTCACCTGGGAAGAATTATATTATAATCTAGCCCAGGGGTGTCAAAACTCACGTCATCGCGGTAGCATCACGTGACGTATCAGGACTTTTCTCTCCACTAAACGGCATGGGCGTGGCCAGCGCGTGATGCATCTAGCCCGCGGGCCGGGAATTTGACAGCCCTGATCTAGCCAATAAGCCAAGTTCTGGCTTGTCTGGAGAAGCAATGATGAAGCTTTCTTTTATCATTAGACCAGAATGGTTACCAATAACAGCTAGTTTGCTAGGTTGAACAACCTGGAATCTACTTTACTTGATCCTAAGTTACTATTATGGAAATTTTATATTCCTATATATTTTCTCTGTTAATTCTTTTATGCTACTGTAGTTTTAAGAGGAAAATTCTCTTCTCATTTCCATTTTTTACTCATGGCTATTTTGATTTTAGAAAAATGACAAGTTTAACCTCCATATATATTTTTTCCTTCTTGTTCTTTTACGTCTGAATTTTCCTCTCTGCTTTTTCATTGTAATTCTTGTATGTCCTCAGAATTACTCCACCTGAAAAGATTAAGTCTCTCAGATGAAGCTCCAGTAAGACTGAGCATTTTTTTTTAATTCTTTCCATGCTGCTCAAGAGTTTTGTTAAGTGCCTATATCGCAAAAAGTATTGTGAATCCTTGCGTCTAACATTATCTTAATTATTGTTAATTTTGACCATTAAATCTCATCAAGATGATCGTTCTGTCATTGTTTCGATGATTTCCTCCTTTGTTTGCATTACCCTATTGATTTAAAGGGAAAATATATATATGTACACAGGGAGGAGGCCTACACTACACTTTTCCCAATTTCAGAATTTAAAATAAACTAACATTGCTTTTTGCCCTCTGTTCAGATGTTGCCATTGCCTTCAGTTCTTCTCATTTTACATTTCACTTCCTCTTCACTTCAGGAGAAGGCTCGAGTATGTTTCTTCTCCCACTTCTGTGGTTTTTTTTTTAAAGGAAAAACAAGCACTGAAGAAGCTGGAAAATGTGCGGAAGGACCACGAATACAGATTAGAAGCTCTTCATCAAGCTCAGGTAGAAACATCGCTTCCTTTAAGTTCAGTGGAATATATGCATCATTATTGCACAATCTCAGATGGTCTGTCTCATTCAAGGAATTCTAGCCTAATTTCGGTAAAAGAATGTGTTCATGCTGGAATAAATCTTCAAATTGTGACGGGGAAGAAAGGTAATGCTTGCTGGAGTGGAAATGCTGGCCTAAATGAGCAAACAATTTACTGTGGCTTCAGCTTCAGATATTCGGAAGAACATCAGGGTGTACGTCTTTTTTGTGTGTTTCTGTCATGTTTGTATATTCACTTAAATACACACACACACACACACACACACACAAACACACACACACACACACACACACACACACACACACACACACACACACACACACACACACACACACACACACACTTTCCCCTCAGAACTATTACCGGTAGAATGACCATGTAGTCATGCATAGTGGCTTTCTACAGCAGACAGCTAAATATCTCTGCAGATTGTAAACCACTGAGAATTTTGTGAATGAGGATTGGTGATACATGTAATCAATAAATCTGCCAGCCTTACCCTTGGTCTACTAGGGACAGCCTATTTTTCACAAAGATCAATTGTGATCAGGAGTGCACCCACTTCCCAGTTTATTAAATCGGGCATAGCCATTTTATGTTTCCAGATAAACAAAATCTTTTTTTGCCCTTGATCTACACAATTGCAATACCTGTCTTTCTCCCCCCCCTCAACCTCCCCCCTTTTAAATCCCATAATTTGTTATTTCAGTTCACCAGTTATTTTTGAACAATGGTTTTCTATCAATTCTTGACAATTTACTTGTGTTCCTGTAGCACAATACCAACATCCAAATACCAAGTCTCAGTACATGCAGCTCTGAAGTCTTTAGCAAGTTCCAGTTTTTTTATCTTTGTGATAAAGGGGAAAGCGGTGTCTCAACAGTGGCTGTCTCCTTTACTTTCCAAAGGAAGTTGACAAGGTGAAAGGTGAGCTTGTGGAAATGAACCTGGAGATAGTTGATCGAGCCATCCAGGTGGTCCGCAGTGCCTTAGCCAACCAGATTGATTGGGCAGAGATTGGAGTCATTGTCAAAGAAGCCCAGGCCCAAGGAGACCCAGTAGCAAGTGCCATCAAAGAACTGAAGCTGCAGACAAACCATATCACAATGCTCCTAAAGTAAGTTACCAGGCAGGTGAGAGGAGTGCCCTGGCATGGAGCAAGGCTTTTGCCTATCAAGGCAATATTGTATTTTCATATAATGGAAGGGGATCTGTTGACATCCAGATATTAGGCTTCAGTTCTCATCAAGATCAGTTAGAATGATCATACCTTAGGGATCTTGGGCGATGTAGCCCAGTAATTTCAAGATCAGGAATAGATGACGGTTGTTGAATTGAAATTATAGTTGTAGAACTCACCGTTCTGAAAATGGCTGTGTTAACTTTTTTTAAAAAATAATAATAATTCCAACCTTTGAAGCTACATGGAAATAAAAGGTCAAGACAAAAAGAAACCCAGGCCAAAAAAATAATAATCATTAACTTGTGTTAACCGTGCAAAATTTTACCGTATATCTTCAGGAATGTAGAACAGAACCAGAATGAAAAATGGTGCTCAAATTTAGTCAGCTATCCTCCTGAATATGAAATACATTAATTGTTTAAAATTATTATTAAAAGAGATGCTTCTGGTCAGCAAAACTTTTTTTTTTTTTTTTTTTTATTATAAATT
>QLTV01001996.1:1510232-1600238 GCA_003457575.1 Thermophis baileyi
AAATGAAAAACATAAATTGTTAAAAATTATTATTAAAAGAGATGCTTCTGGTCAGCAAAACTTTTTTTTTTTTTTGCTGGATTAGAAACCCGTATGTGATCTCAGAAGAGGAGGAGGACGAGGAGGAGGAAAAACCTAAAGTAGAAGAATCAAAGGGAAAGAAAAAGAAGAAGAAAGTCAAACAACTCCAGAAGCCTCTGAAGAATCAGCCTATGCTGGTGGATGTGGATCTCAGCTTGTCAGCTTACGCAAATGCCAAAAAGTAAGAAAAGGGTAAGAATTGGCTGGCATACCTTTAAAAGCGGGGCCTTTTGGATGGATTGGTTGAAGAACTAAAGTGAGGCCACAGTTAGCGTTCCATTTAAATCCGCTATTTTCTTCCCAATTAATGTTAATCAAATCATGCAAGATGGGCAAATATGATACCTTGCATCTATATTGAAATGTGCTCTTAATTTGGAGAGGGTTGGCCTAGAGATATGACATGCTTTCATGTTTCCCAGATATTATGATCACAAGAGACATGCAGCCAGAAAAACCCAGAAAACGGTGGAAGCAGCGGAAAAGGTACATTAGTGGCTTTCTTGCCTTCATCACTTATGGAAAAAGAAATTAGAGCAGCACTCTTCATAATCTATATTGAGACTGATACAATTTCAGTTTTCCTGAAGCTCTGTGCCTTGGATTTAACCAGCTGCACCATTTTTATGTAGTGGCACATTGCTCACGCTGAAGGAGATGGCTTTGCAAAATTATTTAGTTCACTGGAACTACTGTCAAGCAGTGGTTAAAATCAAGAGGTTTAAAGTTTAACTTGGGTTAAACCAGGAATATCTACGCTTGTTTGGCTGGTTGATGCATTTGGCGGGTTGCTATTGCAGTAAGTGTGGCCCATCATCGAACACTCCTTTACCAGAAGGCCTACTAGTGAGAATGCTCCACATTTATTCACTAGCCTTCCAAGATATAGTCTTCCATTTCCCATTTTATCTTTGTATTTTTTTCCTGAGCAAATGGGCACATTTGTAAGCAAAGCACTGACCTGAAACTGGTTCTCATTTTTATCATGTAGCATACTTTTGAGCCCTTTTGGAATCAAGGGATTGTCTTGGAAATAAAGATAATGTTGGAGGTTTTTTGTTTGTTTTCCAGCATGCAACTTTGTTAATCACGTGACCCTTAAAAATTAATTAACAGGACTGGTAGAACTGTTAGTGGATTCATAGATGCCCATAGACAGCATGTTTCAAATTCAAGATATAAGTCGTGCAAGGTGAGAGCTTGTACTAAAATATAGGCAGACTCAAAAAGGTGATCAAAAATACTATTAGTGCAGCAGCATTAGGGTCTAAAAGGAAATTCAGAAAAATAACCTGGATTGCAGTGAGTAGGAGAATAATACATTGGTATTATTCTAGAAGAAGATGGCTATTTTTTGGACAGCTTTGTTTGATTCATGTTCCAAATTATTGCTGGGTGTAGATTGAGTTGCTTCTTTAAAAGAAGAACTGTGGTGGATGGTTTTGTTTTGTTCATCTATACAGGCTTTCAAATCAGCAGAAAAGAAGACCAAACAAACACTGAAAGAGGTCCAAACAGTTACTACCATTCAGAAGGCTAGAAAGGTTTACTGGTGAGTTTCCTGCAATAGAAATAAGAAAACACCCATTGAGTACACCTTACATTTTTGAGGGAGAAGACAGGGAGTTGAAAACAGATGTGATACAGGACTGACTGAATATTCAGTCATTCTAGAATTTATGATACTAGAGTAAGGGTGCAAAAAAAATGTAGCTTGAGGCTGTATGTGGCCTGCAGACATCACTTCTGAAGTCCATAGAGCCCTGCCTTGATTGGTTGGGCTCAACATTTTTTACATTTGATAGGATTGATGATAAGAAGCAAAAATGAGTGTTTTAAAACCTTGCAGTTATTTAAGGTATCCATTCATCTCTTAAAATTCCTGTATCTGCTCCTAGAAAACAGGATTTTTGACCCCACATAGTTTTGAAGTATAGTTCCCAATATGCTGTACTATCCTTGCTAATGTTCCTCAAGCTGAAGGAAGTTATATACCCTTGTTCTAGGACTTTGGAGGCTGTAGGTATGTGCCTAGTAGAGAGAAAGTACAGTAATCACAACTTCTTGTTTTATTTCTTTTTTGGCCAGAGGATGAAATTGAGCATTTTCCTTCCTTCGCTATATTTTAGAACCAAGTTCCTTAACCTGATGTCTGTCAGCTCAAAAGATTAACAGCCAGCATGACCAGTTATAGTCCCAATACTTTTGAAGGACATAAATTGAAGATGTTTTAAATCAGGGATCTCCAATCTTGGCAACTTTAAGCCTGAAGTCCTCCAGGCTTAAAGTTGCCAAGGTTGGAGACCCCTGTTTTAGATAGATTAATGCCATAGCTATTATTTAAAACACTTTTTAAAAGTGCAACTTGTGTTCATATGTACCCGTTCCTCTGATATTATTTGTGTGTAATTTATATTTTGTCTTTGATTCAGAAGCTCAAGGGGGTATATGTATACTCTCTACTTTTCCCCCCCTCACAATAAAACCCTCTGAGTTACATTGGACTGAAAGAAAGTGACTGGCCCAAAATCACTCAGTGAGCTAGAAAATAGAAACTTTCTGCTACTATTCCTATATCTTTACTATATTGCATTTTAAAGTACTTTAAATGATTTTTTAACATACAAATGTTTTTAAAATATGGGTTTAAATTGTGGATTCTTTAAACTATGATAAACTATTTATCAATATTTTAAAACTATTCCAGTGATGGGAGGTTGGTGACACTGCTCCCAGAAATAAATATGTTTTTAATATAAGATACAGTCAGTTGGGAAAAAGTAGAATCCTAGATTTGAAGAGGCTGCTGCTATTTTTCTAGATTTTTTTCTTCACTTTGCAGTTGTCCTGCATTTCTGCAAAAGCAGAATTCACTGCACATAAGAGTTTAGAGTTTCTGAAATATGATTCTGCACTAATCCTTTTGTTCCACATTTTCATCTGAGTCTGAGATTTGAGGTTAGTAAATGGTGGGCTAAATGTTCCTTACACCGAAGACCTTCCAAGAATCCCTTATATCAATATTATCCTTTGGCTTGTTGTAATCCGACAGGTTTGAGAAATTCCTGTGGTTCATTAGCTCTGAAAATTACCTTGTTATAGCTGGAAGAGACCAACAACAAAATGAAATGATTGTCAAGCGATACTTAAAGCCAGGTGAGTGACTTGGTTCACATTAACCCAGAGTACTAATGAATATCCTTAACTTGTATATAATCCTGTGTGATGTTTAAGTATTTAAGTGCGTTAAAGTCAGTCCTGATGTTCCTTTCTGTGGTATCAACTTGATGTGTAATTAATAGCATTAGGTCAGAGGTCTTCAAACTTCAAGACTTGTGGACTTCAACTCCCAGAATTCTCCAGCCAGCATAGCTTGCTGGAGAATTCTGGGAGTTGAAGTCCACAAGTCTTAAATTGGCAAGTTTGGGGACCCCTGCATTAGGTGATGATCATTTGCTGTTCAGTGTTTATTATTTGTTGTAGTTTAGAGAACAAGGAAGAAACAAAAGACATGTCATGCAAATGTAAAGCCATTGAATAAAGTGGCTCTCATAAGATTACAGTCATATTAATAATGTTGTGTGGTTTTCTGCTAATTGTGGCACTCTGGATGGGGTTACTGATGAACCAGTGGAATAGCAATGCAGTGGAATAATTTTTTTAATATCTCTGTGTGGAGAACACACACACACTGTGTAATCCCTTTAGTGTTACAATATATCTTCTTACAACTAAGCCAGAGAATACATAACTTCAGTCAGTGCATGTTTTTATTCTATCATCATAACTGATCTTTCCTGTTTTTTCCATATAAGGGGACATTTATGTCCATGCTGATCTCCATGGAGCAACCAGTTGTGTCATTAAGAATCCATCAGGTAATGGTTTTAGGGAACAGTGTTTAGAGCAATGATCTCCAACATTCCCGGCTTTGCAGACCTGTGGGTGGGTGGGGTGGGGTAGAGGGGGGATGGTTCCGTGTGAGTGATGGGTGAGTGTGCACAGCTCCATTTGTGCAAGTGGCGGGCACGCGCACCACTGCTCGCACAAATAGAGCTACACACATGTGCTTGCCTGCTGTACACGCAAATGGTACTGGTTACACATGCGCACTTGCCCGCCACTTCCATGTCCCGGTTTTGAATGGGCCGTGGCCTGGTAGTGGGCTGCGTCCTAGGGGTTGGGGACCCCTGGTTTAGAGAAAAGGGCCCATTAAAGATTAGGGACTCTTAACTGCTTTCAAAAACTTTGAGTGACTGTTAATGCTTACATTGGGGCAATAGGTTGTGGGCTAAAGGATTGTTTTAAACTGGTCTATTTTTTTATTTTTTTTGCAAGTTTTGAAATGGAGAGGACAGATTGTTAATTAAGAGATAGAGATTCATTGAATGAATCTCTTGTTTAGTAAGATGGCATTCCTGATTGAGATTGTCCAACAAGTACTGTAATTTCTTTAAAAAGCATACTTGTACTCCTGAGAGTCATGCGTGGCTGCATTAGAGTTGATACAAATTGAACTTAAATTCTGTTTTCTTCATAAATGATGCATGTGGTTAAAAAACGTCTCTTTGAGAAGCTTGCTACATTCAGAGCTTTTGTATGTTCCTAACTTTTGGAGCATGGACTCAAATGATCAGGAAACATCAAGTTCCTAGTGGGGCAGTTCCCCCCCCCCAATACATTCCGAATGATGGGAATTGTAGACAAACACATTTGAAGAGCATCAGGATAGGGAAAGCTGAAAGGAGGTGACATCTTTATCCTGTTATTTCCGAATGTTCCTTCTGACAAAATCAGTGCAGCTTTGTACAATGTGTGTGCACTCTTTAAAAAAAACCTCTTGAATATCAGTTACTAGAGGACACTAGTAGGAGTTGGGTTTTGTATATTGCTTATTGAGTGCCCCTGAAGCATATGGTCAGACTTTTCATCCAAGTGTGTTCATCATCCTCTAAGATAGGATAGCATGCAAAGAATATGTTAAACCGGGGGGGCAATATTCCAGACCATTTGCTATGGTCAAAAACAAGACAAAAATAAAATAAAAAATATGGCATGGCCTTTTCAGGATGCCACTTTTTCAGACTTATCATGGATTTTAGAATATCCATGATAGAAACACCTAAATGTTACTTGTCCCAAATATTATCAAATAATGGGCTCCGTGTTCTAGGTTTATTTTCTGCTCTGCTTTCCAGAAGGCAGATTTCCTCAGTCAAATTACTGTGGGTTTTGTTTTTTTTACTGCAGTTTATAAACAAGTACAGTTTCTAGCACGTGTTCCTCAATCCCCCCCCCCTTCCTGACTATTGAGGGATTTAGCACAAAGAAAAGTTAAAAGTCAAGTTGGTGATGAAACTCTGTAATAATGGCCAATTTTTGGTTTTGCTGTTTCAGGAGATCGCATCCCTCCACGGACACTCACTGAGGCAGCCACAATGGCCCTGTGTTACAGCGCAGCCTGGGATGCTCGGGTCATCACTAGCGCCTGGTGGGTCTACCATAATCAGGTAATGAAGTCACTGGAAGCTTCCCTATCTAAGGGTCTGGCTTAGTTTTAAGAAATGAAACATTTTACTGGGGACTCTACAGATGCCTTATTTCGGAACCTAACACAAATATTTTTTTAACACTGAATAATTGCAAGACTACTATGACTTCCCAGTAATTGCTTTTACAGCTTGTGGCTTTTTTGGGTTCTAGTTCTTTATCATGCATTCCTGCTCTCCTGTGCTGGCATGCAGATCTAGTCAAGGCTACTTCTGGCTTTTCGGTACCATCCTGGTTAAATTTATTTGTGCTCTTCCTGTTACACAAGGAATTTGCTTCATTTTCCTTTTTCACAGACAGGAGGATTGTGCATCTAAGTAAATGTGCAGATGATTAAGTAGCCTCTGTTCCATGAGCATTCTGGGATGGCTGCTCAGAGCCATAGAATAATATGGTACTTGCCCTTTTTCAATCTGAAGCCTTTCCCAAAGATGCTAATGTACAGTTCCAGTCATCCTCCAACCAGCATACAATTAAGGGTTAAATTTAGTAGGGAAGACTATATTCAAATCTTCATTCAACAACGTAGCTCATTGGCTGAATTTGGGCCAATTTCACAGACGTATTCTCTCTTTCTTGGCTTATCCTACTTCATAGTGCGGCTATTTGTGGGATATTATTAAGGGAGACCTTCCCACCTGATATAGTGTCATCTACATCAGGGATCTCCAACCTTGGCAAATTTAAGACTTGTGGACTTCAACTCCCAGAATTCCTCAGCCAGCATGGTAGACTGAGGAATTCTGGGAGTTGAAGTCCACAAGTCCTAAAGTTGCCAAGGTTGGAGACCTCTGATCTACTTCCAAAGGAAAGACAGAATGTAAATGAAATAATAAAGGAATAAATAGTCCAATACATTGAGAACATTATCTTACTGAGACAAGTGGCAACAGACTTAATTGTGTTGCTCCTCTAATACTTGTTTCAGAAGTAAAAAGCTTTTCATATAAGTTTTTCCAGATTTGTGTCTCCCCCCCCCCCCCGAAAGCTACAGAATTGTTGGAAATCGACAAGGATGAAAGTTCTAGTTGCTTAATTAGTAGTTCCTCCTTCTCCAGACCCAGCATTATTATATGGCAACCATCAGTGGATCTGTTATCTTTTGTTCTTCCAAAAACTCTGGCTTTCATTTCTGTTACATGTCCAACCCTCATTCCCACTTCTTTTACGATAAGGTAACCTTTGTGGTCCCTCTTTGATGCATATGATGTTATTCGTGTTTATTCATCTGGGTAACCTCCATGCAGGTGTCTAAAACTGCTCCCACTGGAGAATATCTGACAACTGGAAGCTTCATGATCAGAGGTAAGATCTCCAAGGAGACATTTCCCGAGTTCATTTCCCAACCCAGGGTGGCTCTTGTGCTAATAGCCCAGTTCAGCGAGAAGGGGAATTATGAACCAGACTTCATATTAATGTTCTAAGGAGGCTGAGTTTGCTTTTTCATGGAAACCTCAATGATCTAATTTCTTTTTTTTTCCTCCAGGAAAAAAGAATTTTCTTCCCCCTTCTTATCTTATGATGGGCTTCAGTTTCTTATTTAAGGTACTGTGTGCCCTTAAGTTATTGCTTCTTCTTTAGGGGTGTATAAAAATGAGGTGCAAGATGCGATCTCCCAAGTATTCGACTCTACTGTTTACTAGGTTGGCTTTGGGAGAAAGGATATTTTCGGGTCAAGGAAAGTGAAGTTGTGATTTCAGTGAAATCCTAGCAGCTCTCACTTGCATGTACCAGAAGTCCGCATAGCTGTAGTGCTTTGTTTCTTTTCGTTTTTTCCAAAGTAAAATCTATTTTTATTAAGCTTTACATGCATGTACCTTTCTGTTTTTCAGTATATTCACAGAGGGTTTATAACATTCTGTAAAAGCAGCCTTAGGTGCTTATAAATTCATCTACATGTGTCTGTTCAATTACATTCGTTGTATTTTTCTCTCTCTCTCTTGTGTGGGCGCACACGCACACACACACACACAAACAGACAGACATAATCCAGATTGCAATGAGTTTTAAAATAGCCTTTCTTAATATTAGTGGGTTTATAACATTTTGTAAAAGCGTGTGTGCACAGACAGAGAGAGACATTCCAGATTGCATTGAGTTTTAAAATAGCCTTTGTTAATATTAGTGGGATCTGTTTTGAAATCTGACTGTGTGTGTGAATTGAAGGAGGATTTTTTTTTTAAAAGAACTGTTGGGGAGGGAAGGATCAGTCAGCAGAACCTGATTAAAACTCTCTTGCATGGTAATGGGGCTTTCAAGTAGCCTCCGTCCATAGCTTCATAACAGTTTGGTGTCCGTGATGATTTATTTATTTTATTTTATTTTTTTTGAGAAGGAAAAGTTAGCCCAGTCTGCTCTCTCAAAATCTATACTTTTCAGAGACAAAATGCACTTCACTTTATGGTAGAACTGAAATTTAAGATCCTTTCAAAACAGAATGACACAAATTGGAAGGGATCCTGAAGGTCTTCTAGTCTAACCCCCCGCTCAAGCAGAAAAACCTATACCAGTGATGGCGAACCTTTTAGACACCGAGTGCCCAAACTGTGCGCGCGCGCACATGCCCAAACTGAAAGGTGTGCGTGCGCATGCGCAGACATGCACGCATGCGCAGCAGAGACCCGAAGACCAGCTGGCCGGCGGGAGGCGGGGCATCCCAACACCGGCAGCGCGGCAAGTGGTAAGATCATTTTCTTTCGTGAGCTTCTGTTTCGTCGCTTGCAGGGAAGCAGAAGCTCACGAAAGAAACGCCACGGGGATCTGACCTGGGGTGACGGCGCGTGTGCCAGCAGAGAGGGCTCTGCGTGTCACCTCTGGCACGCGTGCCATAGGTTCGCCATCACGGACCTATACCATTTCAGACAAATGGTTCTCCAGTCTCTTCTTAAAAGATATGGTCTTTGTCAATTGGAGTTTCTGGTCCAGGTATTTCTTTTCTTTTTTTTTTTTTCTGTGAGGTGACCAGTCAGATGTTGAGAGCTCTGCCTGCATCCAAAGAAAACCTGACTTTCTTTATCCGTCTCCAGGTGGATGAATCCTGTGTTTGGAGACACAGGGGTGAGCGGAAAATCAAAGTGCAAGATGAAGACATGGAGACTGTGACCAGTGCCACCAGTGAGCTGGCAGCAGAAGAAACAGAGCCCTTGGGTATGCTTTAACCTAGTGCTGCCAAAGAAAGTTAGGTTTCTCGAGTCTGGGCTTCCATTTGTATATGGTGCCATTTCTTCTGCTGGGACTGTTTTCATGACTGTGGACTGCTAGAATGAGATCAGTAAGCTCTATTGATTCCTCCAAAGTGAAAGTTTCCTCAGATGGGGTCTCCCCAAGGTGAAGTCCTCTTCCTTTGAGATCTTGATCCCCTCTTGATCCTCCCAGGCAAATCTTGTCGTCCTCTTCAGTCAATAAGTTTTTCTTCCTTTTAAATTCCAAGGGCTGTTTGCTTGCCTGTCTTAAATCATGATGAGTGCAATTGAATGTGTGTTCGTTCCTTCTTTGGCTTTTTACCAAGATGCACCAGAGGAAGATGAAACTAGCAGTGATGATGATGATGCTCATAAAGAGGAGAGCCAAGAGAAACCTGAGAATGAAGAACATTTTGCTGAGATACATAATGAAGAGTGTGATGGGAACGGGGCAGGAGATGCCTTGGTCATGAAAGAATCATCTGAGGAAGAGAATGAAGTTTTGGAGGAAGAGGAAGATGAGGAACCGACAAGCAATGCTTCAGAGATACTTTTTCCAGACACAACCATTGATCTTTCACATCTTCAGTCCCAAAGGTAATAGAAAGCAGGACTATATTTGCAAAACCATCTTTGGAATATGTGCCAAATACAAGTGTAAAATTTGAGCATTAGTCTTTGTCACTTCTCTCCTGAAACTTTTTTGCCAATACTTCCCAGAGACCTTTGCTTAATAATTTTGCTTCTTGTTCAGGATGACTAGGAGTATAATGAGCATAATATCTGTATATTAAAAAAAATAATCGTCATGATTCTTGATGAATGTATCCTTTCTTTTATGTACACTGAGAGCATATGCACCAAAGACTAATTCCTTGTGTGTCCAATCACACTTGGCCAATAAAGAATTCTATTCTATTCTATTCTATTCTATTCTATTCTATTCTATTCTATTCTATTCTATTCTATTCTATTCTGTTCTATTCTATTCTATTCTATTCGCTATTTAAATAGTTTAACAATTTGGAACTAATGTTGGTAAAGGGACGCGGTGGCTCAGTGGCTAAGATGCTGAGCTTGTCGATCAGAAGGTCAGCAGTTCAGCGCTTCGAATCCCTAGCGCCGCGTAATGGAGTGAGCTCCCGTTACTTGCCCCAGCTTCTGCCAACCTAGCAGTTCAAAAGGACGTAAAAAATGCAAGTAGAAAAATAGGGACCACTTTGGTGGGAAGGTAACAGCGCTCCGTGCGCCTTTGCCGTTTAGTCATGCCGGCCACATGACCACGGAGACGTCTTCGGACAGCGCTGGTTCTTTGGCTTAGAAACGGAGATGAGCACCTCCCCCTAGAGTTGGGAACGACTAGCACGCATGTACGGGGGAACCTTTACCTTTACCTTAGTTATTGTTAAATTGCTGTTTTCAACTATTACACACTGCCCAGAGTCACTTTTGTGAAATGTGGGGCATACTACATAAGTAAAAAAATCTGAAAGAATGGTACGGTAAAGGATGGGAAACAGTGTCTGTCAAGAGTATGCAGGACCGATGGTGACCGAATCTCATGTTCTAAGAACATAAGAGCTTTAGTGTGCTGACTGACAGAATGGACACCAGGATCTATATTTTGTTATGGAAGTATACAAAGAACTGTAAGGGAAGTTAATGTAAATGTAAGTTGAGAAAGTATATTCTGCCTTCTTATGTAAATGTTGGGAGTCAGCTGCTGCCTGGTTCAGCTTTCACGTAGGAAACATGGGTCTCTTGCTTGCATTTGGTTCTAGCCTTTTTTGGCCTTCAGGCTAAGACCTGACTTTTCTCCCAGGTTCTGAGGCCAGTAGGTTGACAGAGTTGACATGGATTGGTTGGTGGGTGGATATGAGTTTTATCAGGACCTCAGCCTAATTTATTCTTTTAAATAGTTGTACTGTATTGTATTTTTGTTTGCCACTCAGCTCTTTTTGGTAAACAGGTGGCTGTATAAATATATTTAATAAATAAATAAACTTGCTTCTCACTGGACTGTTCTTGTAAAAAAAACCAACTTTGTTCTATTGTAGATCGCAGCTGAAATTTGCTTTGAAAGATAACATCTCAAGTTTGGTGAGCTCTTCGTTGATATCAATAGAAGATGGCTGCAGCTCATCCTGATGAAACAACAACAGTCTAACTCTTTCTTTGGTTTTTTTTTTTTGTAGGGTGACAGCAAGTCTCAGGGACGGAGACATCTCTCAGCCAAGGAGAGGAGGTGAGAAGGCCGGATAGGACATTTAGATGATCTTGGCAATTCAAGATGTATGGACTTCAACTCCCAGAATTCCTTAGCCAGCAAGGGAGTTGAAGACCATACATCTTAAAGTTGCTACGGTTGAGATATACTTATTTACATTTAGCTCTAAGCGGCAGTTTTGCATCTGCCTAGGTAGTTACAGCTATTGCAAGATGCATTCTTAATCCTAAATGACCCCTTAGATTCCTTTATCTTGCTTTTTTGCCTTCTCAAAGAGGTTTATGTACTATGGAGTCCCACAAACAAGAAAGTTGGTTGTGGACTCCATACTACATAAACTACAGTTTCTATTGTATGTAGTTATATTGCATACTACAGTTTTTGTGGCTGCTGTTGCCAGCCTGAGATCTCTTTCTTTCCCTCTCTTCTAAGACTTGGGGTATCCTTGATATTTTGAAATAAATTAGCTAGCTGGCAGAAAGTGTACGGAATTCTGCTTTCTCTTAGAGAGCTGAAGAAAAAAAAGCCACCAAGCGACCAGGATGATTCTGATCTTCCAAAAGGGAAGGATGAAGATAATTCTCCTCAGCTCCAGCTTTCTCCCAATGATTGTAAAAGTGCTGGCACGCAGCAGCCCGTGAAGAGGAGACAAAAGGTAAGCTGAACTGTGTGCATATTGGATACTCCTCAAGTAACCAGATCAGTCAGGTGGGCAAAACTAGAGATTCTTGGACGAGAGTTCAGCAAGAAACTATGCCGCATGTTTACAATCCAACATCACCCAAATATAATAGAAATACAGTTCTAAACAATCGGACCTCATCTGGAAGGCCTCATGATGGGGAAAAGCCAATTCAGGCTGTTTGGAATTCGTATGTGTTGGGACGAAAAGGTCTTTATTCCTCTTAATGCTGCAATTCTACAGGGTCACCTGGCCTTTTACCTGAATGTTTCAGATATCACTGCGCCCTGAACCCTTCTGAGTAATCTGTGGATGCAGGCAAATTGTGCCTGTTTCCAGGCTGCCTGAAAAACCACAGATCGAGTCCTTCTTCGATGCTTAAATCAGTCAAACCTCCTTCAGAATGTTTGCATTTCACAATGAGAGGACCGTCGTAGATAAAATCACAAATACAAAAAGCTATATTATCTGTGGATTATTGTGGTTGAAGAGTAACATATCAGGTTAAGAAAGGCAGCTTGCGATGAGACTTTTCAATTTCACTCCCTTCTGTTTTTGCCTGCAGAACAAGCTGAAAAAAATCAAGGAGAAATACAAGGATCAGGATGACGAGGACCGGGAGCTGATCATGAAGCTGTTGGGAGTAAGGCAAAAATAGAGTTGACTCTCCCCCCCCCCTTCAATATAATGTGAAATTTGTCTTCTGATGATCCTTTTGGTCTGCCAAATCCAGTCTGCAGGTTCAAACAAGGAAGAGAAACCCAAGAAAACCAAAAAAGGAAAAACGAATCAAGAATCCGCCAAGAAACAGTCCCAGAAACAGAGGAGGGACCAGAAGCCTGGCCAAGGTGCCAGGATAGAAGAATTAATCCCTGAGTTAGAGGGTGCTTCTTTGGAGGAACATTTGGATGACAAGGTAGAATGATTAATAAAGCAATCATGGGTAATCATAGCCGCCCAGAGTCCCTTGGGAGTTGGGCGGCATACAAATTTAATAAATAATAATAATAATAATAATAATAATGATAATAATAATGATGATAATAATAATAATAATAATAATAATAATAATAATAATAATAATAATAATAATAATAATAATAATAATAATAATAATAATAATAATAATAATAATAAGATTGAATGGAATCTCGCAGGTTGTGTTTCTCCCTTTCTCTCGGTCTTGGCTCAAGTTTGATGTTTTGTTTTCTTTGACTCTTCCAGGAGGAGCAGGACCAAGATCAAAACATAAATGAGGTAAATTTGAGCTGCTTATTTCTTTTTATTTAGTAGGGGGAAAAGGACTTTGGAAATTCTCATTGATTTCTTTATTTGATGGGAGGGCATCATAGCTTTGGGGGTGAAAATGGCTTTTCTGTTTGTGTGATAACCTTCCCCTCCCCTAATTGATGATACCTTGTTTACTCTAAAAGTTGTATCCAGTTCTCTGCTGAATGTACCTGCTTTCTGTGATCACTTAAAAATGAGTCATCTCAAGTAGAAAGGAGCTGGTGGTGGAATGTCTATTTTGACATCATTACAAAGTCTTTAATGCTCTACCAGCAATGGAGAAAGTCAGTGTGACTTGTAGGATAAGGAAGCTTTGGCCTCAGCCTCAAGAAATCTTCCATCCCGCTCCGTCTGACTTCTGCAGTTCTAACTGCCGTTGCCCACGTGCCTTCAAGCACATCTTTGCAAAAGATGTCAGAGCCAGGAGATGCTGATGTTGCCTTTTCTCTTCCTTGTCCTGATCCTCCTCCTCATTTCTTTAAAGAAAGACTCAAAAGAATTAGGCAGCTAATTCCATATTTCTGGATCCTTTTCAATTGTAGAGATCCCATTGATTGATGTTTCACTGTTGGCTTTATAAAAATATCGTGGAGCATCATCTGATGCTGATAAAAATGGAAATGTTGAATGTGTGAGGGAAGGCGAGTCTAATTTGTTTCCAGCCGTCTTTGTCTGATGTTTGGATTTCAGGGCTTGTGAGATAAATTAGTACAAAAAAGACATGAATAGCAATAGCACTTAGACTTATGTACCACTTCACAGTGCTTTACAGCCCTCTCTTAAGCCGTTTACACTGTCAGCATATTGCCCCCAACAATCTGGGTCCAGCGGTGGGTTGCTCCCGGTTCAGCCCGGTTCTTAAAGCCGGCAGCGGTGGCGGTGAGAGGCTCTGCCCACCCGCCCAGGACGCTTCTGCGCATGCGCAGAAGTGTCGCGTGCGCGAACCAGTAGTAAAGGGTATTAGAACCCACTACTGTCTGGGTCCTCATTTTACTGACCTCGGAAGAATGGAAGGCTGAGTCATTCGAACTGCCAAACTTCTGGCAGCCGGCAGTCAGCAGAAATAGCCTGCAGTACTGTAGTAACCACTGCGCTACCACGGCTCACCAATGTCCCATTATAACTGCTTTGCAGTCCAATCAGTTACAAAATTGACGGATAGTAACACCTCTTTGCAAAATAAGCACACCCTGTTGTAGTGAGAGCAGCTGAACATCCATGGTTAGTTTCCAGTCTGCATGATTTCACCATGTTCATCCTTTGCTGTATCCAGGAAGGGATGGCTCTATTTGATTCTCTGACTGGGCAGCCTCACCAGGAAGACATCCTCCTCTTTGCTGTTCCAGTCTGTGCACCTTACACTGCCATGGCTAGTTACAAGTGAGTGTCATCAACTATTGGCATGGGTGTACCTGCCCAGAGAAAGCTATCTTCCTATTAAAACTCTGCTTGTTTTTCTTTTCTTTTTAAAAGATATAAAGTCAAGCTGACACCAGGCACTCAAAAGAAAGGGAAAGGTAAAATACATTCCTTCTTGTGTGCTTTTCAGCCATTTGTCCTGTCTGTATAGTACTAAAACTGTCACTCTCTCATAACCTTTTATTGGGTGAAAGTGTTTGTAGGACGATTATTTTTCCACCCGGGTACCTCAAAGGAGATAACTTATAGATTGCCTCGAAAATTTGGAACCCGTGGCTCCCATGAAGTTGACATTTGGCAAATTTTATAAACTCTTGGATGACCCAAAAATTGTCATAAAGTGTTTTTAGGACAGAATACAAAATGTCATAAAACCCACATTCTCTGTGGTCAACTCCTGATGTTTGACAGTGCTATACAGTTCAGCATAGATTGAGCTTTCAAAGCAAATACGTCTCTGAATATCTTCCTGAAATTTTAAGAAGTTTTCAAGTGCTTTATACACTCTGCCATGAAAGCATTGAGCAACCTGGTAAGAAAATATCTTTGAAACAAAGATCCAGTGGATCATACGTACATTGGCTGGTTAATTATTAAAGCCCTTTAATAGAAGTGTTGATCAGCAAATGTGTATTTGAGCTTTTCCATTTATAATTTGCTTTCGCACATTTTCTCTCTTCTCCTTATTGTCCTATTGGCAGTATCTCCTTTCCTCTTAAATTCTGTTTTATTTATATGCATATGTACAATGTTCTTTCTACTCAAACTCTTTGCCATTTAAACATTAACATAATTTAAAAAAAATGAAAACTGCTTTCCCCCAAGATGCATCTGATGCTGTCTTCTGAGCTGAGAAGGTATAGAAAACCTATGGGGATGTTTGCAAGAATCCCCCAAAACAGATAAACTGCTTATACTTCATCTGCCTTGTGTTGTTTTGTGTCACAACAGCTGCAAAGACTGCTTTGCATAATTTCATGCAGTCCAAGGAATCAACTACAAGGGAGAAGGATCTCTTCCGCAGTGTGAAGGTAAAACCTTGCTTTTGCAGGCAACGGTGCTAATCTATGGTCTTGCGTGAGAGCGGGCAATATTTGCTTTTAAAGCGAGTGTTGTGGAAACAAAAAGAAAGAAAAATTGGTTGTAAACTCCATGTGAAACTGAAATACATAGACTCTTTTTGTCTGTTTAAAATTGAAAAATAGGGGATGGATTGCAAAGTGGTAACTCCAAAGTCCTATGACACAAAAGTTAGATTTCTAGATAATGAATAATATTTTGGCGAAAACATTGGGGTTGGGTGTGAGTGGCAGGCTGATAAAACTAGCCCATCCCTCCTGAGAATACAATTTCATCTCAGAAGTGTCTTCATAGGGAAAAAAAGTTATGTAAGATTGTTTTTGAAAACTACAGTTGGGATTAGCAATAAGGAAGAGATCCTACCCGTCTTAGAAAGTTAACTGGATCTCAAGTTCTATTAGGAGCACTCAGAAGCTCTTCATTTGAGACCAACAGTAGAGATATATTTCGATATTCCTCTTTATGGATTAGGAAATCCACAGTATCCTTCCAGATTAAGAAAAGTTTCATAGTCAATGGGCCTATAGTTTTAAGTTCCTTAAAAAGAATTTTAAAACTATAAAACTATAAAAAAGTTTATCTGGTATTTGCTGCTTGTTTTAGCACCTGGCTTTCCTACTGGTAGAAAAATGACTTAACAGTACTGTAAGAATATAGCTAATCAAGAGGGACATGTGATTCTTTTGCATAGGATACTGACCTATCCAGAAATATTCCAGGCAAAGTGAAGGTGTCAGCCCCTAATCTCCAACATTTGAAAAAGAAATGATATGAACTATGGACAACTTCACAAGTTTGCACTTTTGGATTGTGTTGCCCAATGACAGGATACATCATCACTGGAGCACCTTTCTGTTTTGTTAATAAAATCCACTACTGTTCAAATGATCACAATTGCTGTGCTTTTCCTCTCTCCCGTGTCTTAAGGTAACTTCAGCTTCTTCCTAGAAAGTAGATTTGTATTGGAAAGCACTTATGATCCAGCCTGGTACAACATTTGATTCGTTGTGACCAACTGGGCTCCGTGTCACATTTCGTATTTATACTCTCTTGCTACAGCATAGAACTGATTTTTTTCCCCACTGCATCTTTTGCTAGATTGTCTTTAGATGATCATTTTTATTATATTAGAAAGCGGCCTCCAACTTTTTGGGTGCCAGGGACTGGTTCCGTGGACAGTGATTTTTCAACAGACCGGGGGTTGGGGACCCCCATGTTAGAAGACTGTCTGGATAATTTAAAAAAATTGACATGAAACAGGATGATGCATTTAATACATGTTTAAAAGGAAATAATTAATTACTGGTTTAGGTTCCATACTTTCCATTGTGATTAGAAACTTGAACCACCATTCTCCAGAAGTCCCATTCCAGAATATGCTTCTTAGTATTAGAGGCACTGGATGCCAAAACGGTGTGTTTACCCTTTCTCAGAAATCAGGAGTAATAGAAACAATTAATTGTGGGGCAAACTCTTAATTTTAATGTAAGGCAATGCTACGTTGAAGATCCCTGACTGGATTTAATAAATATGGGGTTGTGCAATATGGAATGAAATGCAATCTGACACAAGGCTTCTAGTCCAGCACCAGTGTAGGAGGAATAGTGAGTCTCTCCACAATGGCATTAAATAATATTTATTGCAACCAAATTTTACACAAAAATAGGTTCTCTTTCTAAGCTATTGACATGCAATCAAAAGACCTCAAAGCAACATGGCCACTAATTACAACACAAGAACATTTAATCTATACAAATTTCATTTTGTCGTTCAGGGATGGTAAAATTATTACATCTTTTTATAGAAAGGCCATCTATATATACAGTATGACCAGTGAAGATTCTCCCTATGATCCAGATGTGTTGTTACTACCAAAGCGCTGGTTGAGCCTGTGGAGCAGGTGCTTGGGAAGGCAGTGCCAGGAACTGGCCAGGATTTCTTTGAAGCACATAACAGTCTCTAAACACAATCTGGAGGGGAGTAAAGGAAAAGAAACTTAAAATTTCAGACAAATGGTTGTTTTTCTGTTTCCTACTTAATGGCATACAAATACAGGGTCAAGTGTGATAAGAATGTGATGGACAGCTATCCATTTCTATTGAATTTTATTGTATTTGTTGAACACTGAAGGTTTCTTAAGGCAACAGATACCAGTAATCTTAGGCTGAATAGAAAAACACAACATCTACTCAATGGTCTGCTTCATGAACTTGTAGAAGACACAAGTTTGAGGAAACTGGCCTAGACTAGAAATTTCCTCAAGAGGTCTGTCGGCTTCCTACCAAAATAAATAGAGCATTTATTATTGTTCTCATAGTGCCAGATGTATATCCTCAAATTCTCATTTTGCATATTTATCAAAGGAAAGAGCAGTTTAAAGTGTATTAAAAATACCTTGCCAGGGATTTGGGTTGAAGAGAAAACACAAGTATCTCATTACTATGTGCCTGAAAGCAAACAAACAAACAATTAGAACTGAAATTTAATGACTGAGAAGCTCAATCTACAATTCACAAGGAAGAGAACAGAATGCTGAATCTGGATCAGAAATAAGAGTTTAAATCCTTGTCTAGCCTTTGAGATAGCTTCTCAAAGAAGTCTACCTCACAAGTCTACCTCACAAGACAATAAATTATGATGCTCAGACTTCCTGCACAAAAGGCAGAATAAAAGAAGTGAATCAATGAAGAATTAGGTTATTTATTGTAAATCTCTGTGACTCAGTAAATGAAAAATGCTAATGAGTAATGGTTATAGTCTTTGGAACTCAAACACTTTCACATATACTGCAGTTCAGTCTTCCACTCAGGCTGGCATTGTGGCCACCAGCTGGCAACCCTCCCACATCAATTGGTGTGTATACGAAGATTTATTTCCATGATTTCTATAGCTAACAAGCAACACTTATCCTCTTGGGTAATGTGTCCTCTGTGCTTTCATGAAACACAAATACAGTATCAGCAAGATAGTCTAGGACAGAGGTCTTTGATTTGTATGAAAGAAATTGATGGGAGGAAATAGCCATGCAAACACAGCTCAGTATCAAACAGAATTTTGGAATGGAATGGAATGGAATAGAATAGCTTTATTGTCACTTTGAATGTACACTAATCGGCATACATTACAATGAAATTTCATTGCATATAGAAAAGATCACCACCTCCAATATACACTACATAAACATGACAAAATAAATAAGTACAAAATTATGCATATACCCACATATATGACACAGAGAAACAACACAGTAATAAAAAAGACTGTCAATTAAGTACCTTCAGGAAGTCATCCGACTTGAACCTGATCCCCACTGTTAACAGGTTAATGACAACATTTATGGTGGCTGATGTGATACGCTAAATAAATCGCTGGCTGAATTTGAAACCATCCTTTTGCGGTTACGAAAGTGCTGCCTTTTGCTGCTCTTATGATTGCACTGCTAGATGGAAATGGAAACCCTAACCCTGAACCCAGGCCTGAATGCACTGCAACAGATCGGTGGAATCATCCCTTAGTAAAAACGGGCCAGAGAGTTTCATATACTGCTTTTCTTACCAGCTGCTTTGCGCTCTACACTTAGTCAAAGCCAGTGAACTGAAAAAAAATCACATAGACCTGAAAAAAGAACTTACTGCTTTGTGATGGGCAAGTAAATTGCTGGCACAGCCCCCAAAGACGATCACTTCTCCCTCATCGCTTGCACAGGCGGTGTGCCAGAGTCTGTAGACAGAACATTTGCACCATTGAGAATGCAACAGGACAAACACAAAGGAGTCAAGGGCACAGGAGTCTATGAGAATATTCACAAATCACAGCAGTAACTACACATTCAGTTGCAAACTACAAGCTACATAAAAATAGGATGGGGGGGGGTACATCAATAACACCATCAAGTGTACAGTGATAGCAACTGAAATTTACTGTATTACCGTATTTTTCAGACTATAAGACGCACTTTTCCTGCCCTGAAAAAAGTGGGTGGAAATGTCTGTGCGTCTTATAGACCGAATACGGCCCTGTTTTTGGCCTCCCGAAAACCTCCCCACGCGTCCCATTTTTGCCAAAAACAGGCCCGTTTTTGGCAAAAACAGGACGTGTGAAAGGTTTGGGAGGCCTGCAGAGTGCTCCTGGGGGCCAGGGAGGGCAAAAACCGGATGTGCGGAGGCCAAAAACTTTTTTTTTCTTGTTTTCCTCTTCGAAATCTAAGTGCGTCTTATACTCCTTATAGTCAGAAAAATACCGGTAAATTCCATTTTTTATAGGTTATATATCTTATATTCCGCTCACAAGTGATAAATAACAAAACCAAGAAAATGCACAATTTGATATTTTTGCAGCAGCGTGCCATAACTGCTTCACAATATTCCATTTTTTAAAACCTTTCTTGCATTTGACAGTAGTAGGGACTTTGAAAACATGGAGATGGGAAAAAAGCTGAATATTCTCAACCATTCTCTCCCTAGTTACATAAACCAACAAAACATTTTTCTGAGGGTTAATATAGTGCAGTGTTTTTCAAACTTGCCAACTTTAAAATATGTGGAAGAATTCCCAGGCCACACAACTTAAGTTACCAAGTTTGAAAAACACTGCTGTACCGTAACAACTTCTTGTTGACTGAAGACAAGATGCATGACAGTTGGACACATGAAGCTGGGGAAGGTTGCTGTAGTGAATTTGGGATGTAGAAATGCAATACAGTTCTTGTGCTACTGTCTTACCGGGGTTTCTCTAAATAGTTGTGTTCAAACTGTATCCATTCATTTTTACTGATGCAATAGATCCAGGCATCACCTGCAATGCAAAGAGACTTTTAAGTGAGAAGGCATGTTTTCAGTGCTGCCCAAAGGAACTAGGTTGGTCACAAGATGGTCCAAAGTACAGATTTAGAGGCATCACCTGAGGCTCTGGGCTCTCATGGGAAGACCTACCACTGATAGCACAGGGCTCAAGGGCTACATATTTGAAGGCCAACTACAAGATGCCCCATATAACTATATTCTTTATGGTACAATTTTTTTTTTTTAAAAAAAGTCCTCTCATTAAATTAATTTATTTCTTAAATAATTTGGAATCCTCCCTGGCAAAGAAATTACCATGAAATCATCATCCTCTTTTAACGACCCCATAATCCCTTGCGGGGTGGAGTATGGGCAACTGAATGGAGCTGAGTGTTTACTGGCCGGATGCCCTTCCTGTCACCAATGCTGAGGTTTTTCCCCCAGCAGATATATTCTCATTGTGCCCAGAGAGAGAAATATCTGCCTCTACCTGGGATCGAACTCACAGCCTCCTGATTGTGAGGCGAGAGCTCCACCTCTAGGACACCGCACCACTCATGAAATCGTACAGATATTTCCAGGCCCTTTTTCATAAATACACTGTAATCACTGCAATTAGAGAAAAATAGAATGATACCCAACAAAATGCCAAATATTTATTACATGTAACACAACTAGAGCATGCTGTGCCCTTCTTAGTGATATAAAATCACTTCGGAGAGTTGCTTTTGTTTATACAGATAGTCATCGACTTACAACAGTTCGTTTAGTGACTGTTTAAAGTTACAACAGCACTGAAAAAAGTGACTTATGACCATTTTTCACACTTACAACAATTGCAGCATCCCCATGGTCACATGATCAAAATTCGGACACTTGCCCACTAGTTCATATTTATGACGGTTATAGTGTCCCAGGATCATGTGATCGCCATTTGCGATCTTCTGACAAGCAGAATCAATGGGGAAGCCAGATTCACTTAACAACCGGGTTACTGACTTGACAACTGCAATGATTCACTTAACGACTATGGCAAGAGAAGTTGTAAAACGGGGGGGGGATCACTTAACAAAGCAACATAAATTTTGGGCTCAGTTGTGGTTGTAAATTGAGGACTACCTGTATAAACAAAAGCAACTCTGTAAAGTGGGACAATGGTGATGAAAGAAACATTCCATACATTTATTGGATAATACTACCCCTCATTTAAAGGTGCTTGTGAAAGGAGTGGTGCGATGGCCTAGAGGTGGATCTCTCGGCTCACAATCAGGAGGCTGTTAATTCAAACCTAGGTAGAGGCAGTTATTTCTCTCGGCACACTGAGAATATATCTGCTGAATAAAACTCCGCATTGGCGACAGGAAGAGCATCCGGCCATTAAAACAGAGGTGGGTTCCGACCGGTTCTATAGAATAGGTAGTAACTTGGCGGCCTGGGTCGCTGGAACCGGCAGTGACCCAGGCATGCCACGCCCCCGAGCCGGTTTTCTTGGTGGCGCCATAGGCACCATCTTGTTTTTTGCTTCTGCGCTGCGCGGCGCGTCCCTGAGCAAACCAGCAGTAGGAAAATCCAGAACCCACCCCTGCATTAAAACACTCTGCTAGCTCCATTCAGTTGCTCAAACTCCACCACGCAAGGCAGGGGTGAAATTCAAAATTTTTCCCTAACGGTTCTGTGGGCGTGGCTTGGTGGGCATGGTGTGGCTTGGTGGGCGTGGCTTGGTGGCCATGGCAGGGGAAGGATACTGCAAAATCTTCATTCCCTCCCCACTATGGGGCCAGCCAGAGGTGGTATTTGCCGGTTCTCCGAACTACTCAAAATTTCCACTACCGGTTCTCCAGAACCTGTCAGAACCTGCTGAATTTCACCCCTGCCGCAAGGGATTATGGGGTCGTTAAAAGAAGATGAATGATTTAAAGGGGCTTGTGAAATCATCAGATGGAAGCAAAAATAAATCCAAGGCACAGGATTAAGGAGTCTTCTCCCAGAAAACCAATAATCTCAGAAATTGAAGATGGTATCTACGCTTCTAAAATTTACTTACTGAGTGGCTGCTTGTCAGTTGTGAAGCCACCAAAGAGGAAGAGATGATCTGAGGAAATGGTGGTTAAAGAATGCCAAGATCGTCCAACAGGGCAAATGCCCTGCACAACTCTATGGGGGGAGAAGAACACACCTAGTAAGAAAACCAAGGCTCACATGGGCAGAATGTCTACCCTGGGTGTAAAATTGTAAACTGTCTCAAAGGTACTTTTTATTTTAAGGGCAACTGGACTTTCTCATTTTTCTTTAATACATTTTGCTTCTCATCCAAGAAGCTTCTTCAGTTCTAACTAACCAAATGTCTTAAAGAAAAATCAGAAAGTCCAGTTGCCTTTAAAAAAAAACAACACCTTTGGGACAACCATGATCTAGATGACTGAGAACCTCTATAGACAAAACTCTAAACATTTTACAAGCGGTGGATAAAACTACAGAACTTTATAGAGATCCATAGATTGAGAGAGAGATCTGTCAAGATAAAGATGAGGAACATCTACATTGTAGAAATTCTTGAGACCCAAAGAGTTTTCTGGTGAACCATGTAATTTGAATTTTTGAAGAAAATTCCGTATGCTTTGATTCACCTAATACTAAGTGTAATACTGCAAATGGAACCCTGGAACTATTTTCAAGAAAAAAAAAAGTGCAGAAAATATTTCCCTGGAAAGGTCAGAGCTTTCATCCCCAAAAAGTCTAATGTGAGAAATGGCCAAAACCTTAGAAATTACCTAGAAGGGCAGGATATAAATTTTGTAAAATTAAACATTCCATGTTGAAAGGAAGCACGATTATGAAGGGAAAGAAAGACCTACTTACATCTCCTGCCATTCCCATGTTTCCAGATTAAGGAAATAAAGATCATTCATTCTAGATTCCTGAGAAGAGAGGGAGAGACGTGGGTTTAGTGCAGTTGGTCCACCAAGAGGAAACTGTACCTCCATTCTGCATTCCTACTCACTCGATATCTGCCTCCAAAGACATATCCTCTGTTTCCAACTGTAGCACAAGCATGGGCTGCTCGGGGTGATGGTGATTTACCCTGGGAGGAGAATTCCAGAAAATATTATTCTGAAGGCAATTGAGAAAAGGGAATATAACAGAATTCCCCAACCTTTCTGGCTTTGCGGAGCAGCGGGGAGGGGGGGGGGAATGGCTCTGCGCATGCGTAGCTGGCAAGCATGCACAGCTCCATTTCCACGAGTGATATGCACGTCCGCCCGCCTCTCATGCAAATGGAGCACGCATGCATGCGCTCATCCGCTGCTCATGCTAGTGGAGATGTGCGTGCGTGTGCATCCGCCCACTGTTTCCGTGGCCCGGTTGCAACCAGCTCATGGCCTAGTGGTGGCCCGCGGCCCAGAGGTTGGGAACCCCTGGAATATAACACTGTCTCAAATGTACTCTTTAGATCAGTTTTCTCCAATCTGATGTTCTCAACATATATGGAACTAAAACTTCTACCACTCATACTGAAAATGACCAATGGTGTTTCAGTTTAACACAACTGGAGAGCGCTAGGTTAGGGAAGATACAGGTAGTCAAAAGGTAGTCCTCAATTTGTGGCCGATTGCTTACTGATCGTTCAAAGTTATGATGGACCTCCCTGGTATAAAATTGTGTCTGTCTCCCCTTTGTTTCCCAGGCCACTAATAGAAAAATCTCTCTTCCACATATAACATAGTCTTATCTCTGCAGGAGCCCTGGGAGATAAACCAACGGTTTGTACCATTTTTGTAATTAACAACACAATAACAAAAACCCAGCCAGGTGGGACAGGATTGAGAAAGCACTGCTGATATAAATCTACTAGAAGCAAAGGTAAGAGTTGAACTGGGACTGTTACTGTTAATTACCACACTATTGGAGCACTTTAAATATAAACCAATAGAAAGATTGGTGCCAAGGTGATCCATATTGGGAGAACGGCAGGATCCTGGACATTTGGCAGGTTAAAGCTGCCACAGAGAAATTTGAGGGTTACCGTAGTCACAGGCTGGCTCCAAGTAAATGACTCCGTATCTAGGACATGTACGTGATTATTCCACCCTCTGGGAAGACCTGAATTCTAGAGCCAGAAACAGACACAAAGTTATTATGTTTTCTACAGCCAAACATTTCAACATTTCTAACTAAAGTAGCATGTCTTAGAATTATTTTGAAATCATGCCTTTTTCTTGACTTATGAGTTGCCTTGCAGACATTCAAATTGGCAGAAAGGCAGTCAAGCTGAATAAAAAGTGCTGCATGAGGGTACATTCGGTTCTTTTTGCAATTTTGTGGGGTTTTTAACACCTGGCCTAGTATGGAAGCAATTAGCTTTCAAAATCATAGATCTTTTTAATCATGGTTAGCTGCATTTAGAAGGAAGCAGGGGAGGACATGCTGTCTCACTGCATATCAACAGTTTTAGACAGGTTAAGATAATCCCCCAAATGAAACAAATTTGCTTCTATGAATAGAATTCTTGAATAACTGTACTGTCTTAGATGACAAGTTTTTCTTATTTACTAAAGTCAGGACTAGGAAGGCAGCAATGCAGGCAGCAATTTCTCAAAGTCTTTCGAGTCCTTCATTTTAGCAGAGATTAAATTCTGAACAGTTCCTACGCAAAATCCTTTGGGGATAAGTTTGGCCTTCCTGTTACTTAGAACCTTATGGGTCCCTTTCAAAGGGAATCCCCTTTTCTCAAATATATGCAAAATGTAGCCAGCAAGCTGACTTAAAAACAAAGCTTGCATTTATTATTGAGATATAATTCTTTCCACACAATTTCATGAACGCAAAGATGGTAAGAAGAAACACATCTTTGCCAAGTCATGGTTGAGTTCCAACTTTCCATTAAAAAAATTCCAGCTCAGAAAAATAAAATGAATTACCCAAAAAGAGGTTTCATCAAACTCAAAGGTTCCAATCTGCTCCACATCAGGGTAATAGCCATAGCCACCAAAGAATATAAGTCTGTTCAAAACGATATAAGGAAAAAAAATCAACCACAACAATAAACTATCATGATAGATTACTGTAATTATAATATTTTATATTCAGTAGAGATTTTGCATTTAAATTAGATAGAACAACCATTTTTGGTGCATAGGGCTTACACAGTGTTTTGTGAATAAACAAAGGGAATAGGGAAGGGAATCCAAATGAGTAGCTATGAGATTAGATGATTTTCTTTCCAAATTTGTTGGACAAGTGATCGTATATAATTGTTAGTGAGTATGACTACTGGGGTTTATGGCAGTTGCAGTAACATACACCTAAAAGTATGGGTATGATATTTCAAATGCAGTTTTTCAGATTTTTTTACATATTTCAAAATAGCAATAGCAATAGCACTTAGACTTATATACCGCTTTACAGTGCTTTACAGCACTCTCTAAGCGGTTCACAGAGTCAGCATATTGCCCCCAACAATCTGGGTCCTCATTTTACCCACCTCGGAAGGATGGAAGGCTGAGTCAACCTTGAGCCGGTGAGATTTGAACCGCTGAACTGCTGAACAGTCAGCTGAAGTAGCCTGCAGTACTGCACTCTAACCACTGCGCCACCTCGGCTAAAAGGACGTTCAAGATTGCAATAGTCTTTTTAATGTTCATAAACTGCTTCTAACAGGGAAATTGGGGAGGACATAATTACATGCTCCCTTTTTAGATATCAAAAATTCTCAGCGGTTTAGATTATTTCTGTAAGTGAAATGAAACCTATGCAATGTCAGGTGGTTTCGATTTGTGCTGATAGTTTCAATTAATGTGTTGTTTTAGATGACTGTTTCTTATCAGTAATTCCAACATTTTAAATTATTCTCGAATATTGGTAAGCTGTATTGGTTTTTAGTTTTATGTTTACATTAGAATCCCTGTCTGAAGCCACCACTTAGAAATTGTTACATACAAAATGATCCAATTGCAAGAATAAACTCAGGAAAATAGAGCAAAGCAGTTCCATTTTTTCCATTTCCATTCTAACGTTTAAACATAATATAAAAGTTCATTTTTCTGATTTAAAATATATATATATAAGTTGCAGAATATATCACACAATTGTTTCCAAGAAAAATAACAGATTTTTTTGAATAGTTGATAGTTGCTTACTTATTTCTATAAACCCATACTCCGAGCTTGTCTTTTGAGGATGGAGGAATACCCTGGCAGTCCACTCTAACCCACTGCAACACTCCGTCATTTGATCTGGAATTTAGCATGTAGAACTGCAAAGAAATAAAGAGACAGGTCTTGGACTTCCAATTCCATGGCAAAAATGAAGTCTCATCTCTGTTGGATTATGTCACATCAACTTAGAGCCCCTAATTCTCAAAACCCCCAAACTCAACAGATGTTTCATGACGAATCTATTACTTAATTTGTAGCAGTAAACTTCATTTCTGCACAAACGGCAAAAGCTGATCTTTCTTTTCAGGAGAGAAGGAATAACTTTAGAGTTTTCTTCGGGCCACTAAGGAGTTTTATATTCACCATTCTACTAAGGCTGTTAACTTCCGCATCAAACAAAAATAACCTTCCTTCCCAAAGACCAGTCCAGCTGGCAAAAGAAGTAGAAGTCTGTGAATCAATTTCTCAAATATGGACAAAGGACAAGTAAGTTTACAAGAAGCCAAACACGAAGAGGACAATTTCCTCTGACAAAAGCAATAGAAAAAGGGTTATAGATAGAAAGAGATTAGTGAAAAATGGGAACATCTTCACTTAGGTTTGGGGAATATATTTTGGGGAGACAGGAAATAGAAAATGACAGGCAGCTGAAATGTCAGATATATGCAGTCCATCTTAAAAACTGTGTAATAACACTTGGAAAAAAAAGTTTTATTACTACTTTTACTACTGGAATAGATTTTATTATTATGAAACTTGTTTGAGGAGGAACATGCGTTAACTCTCACCAAGAAAGATAGAGCTTAAACTCTCAAAATATGTAGAGGAAAATCTTTGTATGAAAAATAACCTTGATTTCATTAGACTACTATATAGTTTGAATTGCATCTGATAGAGCAGATAAAAAACTTTTAACAATTTAACTTGAAGGAAGAAATGTAAAATACAAATAAAAATAAATAAATAATTATACAATACAACTTTCTCTAAAGATCCCCAAAGCCCATTTGATCAGAACTCTTTCTGGGTTTACATTTATTTATTTATCTAATATACCCATCATGCTATTCCCTTTCAGGTTAAGTAACATTACATAACATAACATAACAGAAAGGAAGTAAGAAATAGAACAAATAAATTAAAGGCATGAGAGAAAAAAAATACAGCTAAATTTGATTAAACAAAACCATTCGCTCTCCTTCTCCATGTCTATCTTTGTACAGCACCCTTGCTTCAACCACACCTATATACCACTTTGTTCTTTGTTCTTTTAATTTCTCGTCTCTCTCTTTTTGGAGATCGCCATTCAACCACAACTTCCTTAATCTTCCCTTTGCTATCAACCCTTTGTCTCTTCTTCTATCTACGTGTTCTGTGTTTCAGTCCTAACTCATTCTCTCCATGGGGCCAAACCAACTCAGTGTACACCTTCATAGCGCTCACTCCCAATGCCCATCCATTCTTGACTCCATATCTTCTTGTTTTACTACACTTGTTTATTTGTATCCTGCCTTTATTATTTTACAAATAATTCAAGGCAGCGAAAATATCCAACACACCTTCCTTCTCCTATTTTCCCCACAACAAACCTGTGAGGTAGGTTGGACTGAGAGAAAGTGACTGACCCAAAGTCACCCAGCTGGCTTTCATGGCTAAGGTGGGACTTGAATTATGGTCTCCTGCTTTTTAGCCTGATGCCTTAACCTCTATACCAGACTGGCTTTCTACATGCTCACTGAATTCAGCTTATTTTTATGCTTCTCCTGAGATATTTATTTTTCTCTTCCACATAACAATATGGACCCAGCACACTCTTATTCACAGCCATTTTTGCTTCTTTCAATGAAGATTTATTGCCACAGTGGAGCACAAAATTCCCCGCTTCTTGGCTCAGGTCAAGATCCTGGTCATTATTTCTAAAACCTTTGTGGCTGGGGTCTGCAATATTTTTGAGACTATCTACTCCAGGTGCAATCTGCCCACCTAATACAGTAGAACCTCTGGTCACGAACGCTTCTGACCACGACCAAATCGGGTTCCAACCAAAAAATTCACAATTTTTTTCCCCGCGGCCGATTTCCCCTTCCACGCCATTTTTTTTGTAAGTGCCAAATTTCCAAAATTAGGTTCGGGTCACGACCAAATCGGTTTGCGACCAAAGTTATGGAACAGATTATGGTTGTGACCAGAAGTTCTACTGCATGCTAGTGGGAGCTACCTTTGTGGGCTCCCACCCTCGAGAGGTTAAGTGAGTGGAGATCAGAAGGATAGCCTTCTTGGTGGCAAAACCCTGGCTTCTTACAGATAATCAAGATAGCTGCCATCCTATTAATTAATGTTCAGGGAGGCAGTGAGAATTAGGCTCTTTGGAATGGAAAACTTTTAACTATGAAGACAGCAGGCCAAGAATTTCCAAGGCTATTACGGTAGGTTTATAACTGATAGTGGTGTCATTATGACCATAAATCCCTAGAGTCCATGGGGTAGGCAGCATACCATTAATCTATGTATTTATTTGATTTCTATGGTTATCCATCTTGCAACAATAGCTGTATGACGCATATATAATGAAATCACAGAGGTACTTATAATGTACAGTGTTACCTTGGTACTCATCGTTAATTGGTTCCAGGAAATTTGATGAGTACCAAAAGCAATGAGGCCCGAACAAATTTTACGCATAAGGAATAATGTAGTGAGTCACAAGGCACTGACAAATTCTAGCTTGTGTGTTGAGTACTAAAGAAGTGAGTTCCAAGTACTGGGACAAAATTTTAACGTCAAAATGTATTGAGTATCAAATTCAATGCATTTCAAAGCAGTCGAGTATCAAGGTACCGGTACCACTGTACTGACACACTCAGGATGTATTCATAATACACACAAAAAAAATCAGCCACCCAAAAATGGGGCAATGAATTCTCTTTCAATTTCCATATGGATCTTTAACACATTCTAAACACTTGATAAGAGACTGCCATTTGGGTGCAAAATTGTAGGGCTTTTTTTTTTTTTAATCGGAAAGAAAAATAGAAAATTCACAGATGGATCAGAGAGTTTGAGACATTCCCAAGCACTGACCTTATTTGTGTTGCCACAATCATGGTGCCCTCCGAACAGATAAAAAACCCTGTCCATGCAGACAGCACAGCTTCCTGACATAGATGGAGGCACATCTCCCGTGGTTCTGTGTTTTGTCCTAAGATGGAAGAGGCAAAAAAATGAGCTTGAATCAGACAAGAAAACTTTTTATCTTCAAAGCTTAGCTGTCCTTCACAACATTGGGAATCAATCTGATACACTGCTTATTTAGCACATACTGATTAGAAGCTAGTCTGGCCCAGCAACACCTGCCTTCCCCAAAATGCAGGTCCTTTGTCACAGCTTATTGCGATAGGTGCCATATAGGTAACAATGTTATTTTTCAGGATGCCATATGAACAGAAATCACATCTTTTAAAATTCAAATGTAATAAACACAGAATAAACACAGCATAAGCAAAGTGTGATTAGGTTGGTTTTCAACAGAATTAAAACATTTTGGGGGGGGGGAATGTATTTCTGATATTAAAGGAAAGAAAGCTAGGTTCCAAGCAAACTTTTTTGGGGAGTGAATTCTACAACTATGACACTATAAAGATGCTCTCTGCCACAGACCACTTTATATAGCAGGTATACCTGGGTAGGAAAAGTAGACTGAAGGAGTCCTTGGGTGCTTTGGTATCAAGCCACAAAGGACTTTAGCAATAGCAATAGCACTTAGACTTATATACCGCTTCATAGTCCTCTCTAAGCGGTTCACAGAGTCAGCATATTGCCCCCAACAATCTGAGTTCTCATTTTACCCACCTCGGAAGGATGGAAGGCTGAGTCAACCTTGAGCCGGTGAGACTTGAACTGCCGAACTGCAGCTAGCAGTCAGCTGAAGTAGCCTGCAGTATTGCACTCTAACCACTGCGCCACCTCGGCTCTTTAAACAAATCCATCAGGCAATAACCTTATGAGAACTGAATCTGCCCGTCTGGTCTCTTCACTGAGCAAGGACCTAGTGAATCTGCAGACTCTGCCTGATATGGCAGCCCTTCTCTTGTAAAATCCCTGCAGGATGGAATACTCTCTCCATGCCTATGCCCCCCCACCAAGGAATTTGAAAGAAAACCCCTTTTTCTATGAAACATTAAAGTTGATAAGCAATGGGAGGAGATACAGGTAGTTCTCAACTTACAACAGTTCATTTACTGATTGTTCAAAGTTACAGCAGCACTGAAAAACGTGACTCGTGACCATTTTTCACACTTGCGACCGTTGCAGCATCCCTGTGGTCACGTGATCAAAATTCAAATGCCTGGCAACTGACTCATATTTATGACAGTTACAGTGCCTTGGGGTCATGTGATCAGCTACTGCAACCTTCTGACAAGCAAAGTCAATGGGGAAGCCAGATTCACTTAACGACCGTCTTACAAACTTGACAACTGCAGTGATTCATGCAACAACGGTGGCAAGAAAGGTTGTAAAATGGGGCAAAATTCACTTAACAAATGCTTCACTTAGCAACAGAAATTTTGGGCTTAATTGTGGTTGCAAGTCGAGGACTACCTGTAATGTATTTTTAAATTAAAGGCTTTATCTATAAAATTGAATTGAAACAATGAAAGAAAAAAAATCTGTTATTCTATTGTTTCAAGTAGGTTTCCAGCAGCAAAGCTTCTCTTTTACCCTGGCCTCTGCTGTTGATATTGCATCCTTTCTCACACCCATGTTTTGCAATTGAATCCTTCCAGTTCCTACCCGGAACTAGGGTAGAAAGGCAACTGTCATGAGTCTTGTGAAACTTTTCTCAGACTCCTTCTAAAAATCAGTAATTGCATGTAGCTAGACATAACAAAAATCTGTCTATACAATTCCATCCTCCGACAGAAGGGGTGAAGGGTATCCATGGAAGTCATTCAAGTGCCTTACCATCGTTCAGTTTCCATGTTATAGATCCAGATTTCATCTCTTGGCAGATAGAAGTCATAAATGCCCCTCACCTGAGCATTCTGAATCAGGAAGGAAGGAAGAAGACACTGCAGCTTAATAAAATATAGCAATGGAGAAGCATCCCAGACTTTTTTATTCTAATTACAGCACAGAGATTACTATCCCTCACCCCAAAATATATATTGAGAAGCATATCATTTCTGGGCTCAAAAAAGGCAATGCCTCTTTTGTGAAATGTCAATCCTATTCCCTCAAATCATTTATACCTGGCTTTTTATTTTCATCTCAACAGATCAAAATATAGCTTACAACAGTTTAGCCAAGACAAACTTCAGTGAAACAATGAAGGGAATGCTTCTCAAATGCAAATGACACAAAATGGTTGGATAACTCTTATTTTAGAAGACTGAAGCAATTTAAAATTGAGTTTAAAAAATAGATTTGAAATGTATTTTTACATCAGCACACCAATTTGCACATTACCAAAATCCACCTAGGATGTCTTGTACCTTTTATCAATGAAGCATAATCACGCTGTCCTCCTGGACACGACAACATGACTCCACCTCCATTTTTGTCTAACGTTGCATTTCATAAGAAAGCTAGAGTTCTTTTTTATCCCTCACCTTATATCCGCCCCAAACAAACATGCATTTTCCATCAGTAACAGCCACATGACCACTCCGTTCAGGTGGGCTGTCCATACTCAGCTGTTCCAAATTTTCCTCTGATTCAGGTAGATCTTCCTCTGCTGGCAATTCTTCATTATCATCTGCCATACTGATAATAGGATATTATCCTTCAAAAATAGACACAAAGGAGGAATCGATTGTGGCAATTTCAAGTATGCTTAACCAAAAGATAGCAGAAAAAAACCTTCCTCAAAGCTATTTCTTCCATCCATACTAAGATATGACTCTGTAGATTGAAAAATGCTTTCGGCAGTCCCAGAAAACTAACTTTCACCTGCTTTTCTTGCATGTAATAACTTTCAAATTTCCTAGGGTTGGTAGAGATTGCTTATCTTGAGAAACCAGATTTTTTTTTTTACATCAGCAGGGCAGAAGCCAGCTATAGTTTAGGTCTAAAGGTAGTACTTGCTTACTAACCATTCTTTTAGTGACCATTGAAAGTTACGACAGCATTGAAAAAAGTGACTTACGACTGTCACAGCATCCCCGCAATCATATGATTGTGATTTGGGTGCTTGGCAACATCACACATTCACAACCATAACAGCAACCTATGTTCATATGATCACCATTTGTGACCTTCCCAGCCAGCTTCTGACAAGCAAAGTCAATGGGGAAGTTAGCAGGAGGTTGCAAGTTGTGGCCATGTGATGTATTGCTTAATGACTATGATAAAAAGGTTGTAAGATCGGGTGCAGTCATGTAATGTCTCATTTAACATGCACCGCTAAAAAATGAATTTTCCAGTTCTTATTGTGGTCATGTATGCACTTTAGAACTGCATTTGCTTTTCCAACTCTGCAGACTACATAGGCACTGTACAAGAAAACAAAGAGAACACCACAACAGTTTTGAATTAGACTGATTTTTTTTAGTTTTTTCATAACCCAAGTGCAGCACCAGATTGAACATATTACAATAGTCTTGATACTACAACCAGGCCTGAATCCTGACTGAAAGGGGGCCAAATAATCCAATTCTTCCTGGATGGTCTGGAACTGTAAGCCAATTTTCTTCTCAACAACCTTCACTAGGGATGGAAGGTTGGCAATTGGACAAAAATTGTCTCAATCCATTGGGTCCTGGGGTAATTTCCTCAACTTGTTATGTTTATTCCATGTAAACATTAAATACGGTATGTCTCAAAACAGAGGATTATGAAAAGAAAAAAAATAGTCCATATGAATTATCATGCCTGACCAAGACAGACAATCCCAAGAGAATGCACATTCAGAATTCTTTAACTTCCAATAGGGAACCTTTATCAAAACTGAGTTAACACAAAGTCACCCACGCATCTCTTCCCAATCTTCTGCAAAAAAATTAATAATAATCTTGTAATTATGCTGAAATTCTTATTCAGGACTTCTCTTGTAAACCATAGTGGGCATCACCAGGAAGAAAGCAGAAACAATAAGAAAATACAGAATACAATTAATCAGAGATGCTCCAAAAACCTTCATCTGCTAACAACCGGGGTTGTCACCAATGCTTTCAATAGAAAAATCAACCTTGGGCCAGAAAAAGATGGAAAGCAGGTGATGGGAAAAGGAAAAGCTGGTTTTCAACTTTTTTTTTTTTCTAGCCATGAAAGAAACCTGAGCTTCCCACCATCATCGTCAGTCTCAAGACTGGAAGGTTGTGCGTGGATGAAACAAAAACACAAGCCAAGCAGCCATGAAATCTTTGATGTTGACATGAGCTTAAACACAGCCTCTTCTATGGTGTATTTTCATGGATCCCCTCCCACACCCTCCTCCCTAACACAAAATGAAGGAACAACCGTTACGTTTGCCTTTATGGGACTCATGTTAGGCTCGTTCTTAAAACGGGGAGGGGTCACTGACTGTTCCCGAAGGCGCCCCTCTTCCTCCCTGCTCTGAATAGTGTCTCCACCTCCTCATTCTGCTGCAGAGGGAGCTTTAAAGAAGGGGACGCCATTAACGTCAACCGCTTTATCAGCTCACTGATTTCACGACCGCCCCCCCCTTCCCTTCCCCTCCCCTCAATTTAAGCTGAAGTGGGGGGGGGAAAGGATCCCTTCCCCAGTCCTCCGCCTTACTGTATGCCGGGTCTTTCAGACTGTCAACGTTCGTCGACGCAGAGCACACATCCGCCCCACCCATTGTCAGAAGCCCCGCCCCTCCGGTGAGAGGTCGCCTTGCGTTTTTCCTCCCTCTTCAGGCAAGGCGTGGAATTGCTTCCCTGGAGGTGTTCCCGTGAGATGTTTATCCCTGGTTTTAGACAAGCCCGTATTTCTGATTTCTGTGATGTGGGCACAGCAAGGTGGTGGAAACGGGAATAGGTGTTTCACGTTAATCCCCAAAACCAGCTTCTAAGATCTTTCGTGGGATTTGGCGAATTAATGGGGCGTCCCCAACATTAGGTAGAAAGATGCAGCTGTATCAGTTCTTGGGGCGGCTGCAAATTATTAGTGATAGTAGTAGTAGTAGTGTAGGTGAATGGATTGTTAATTTGTTTTATTGTTGTTTCTGCCTTGTGGTCCAAAATCACTTTGCCAGCTTGTGTTATTAGGTACCATGCCCTGCAGAGGGGAGCCTTTTGCTTTTCAACATCAAACTGCTTATTAGTGTGAGTGAATCCGGCTGCAGAGCTGAAGTGTATAAAATACAAACTACTGTATACACTTGGCTGGAAATTATTCTGTGAACTGCTGAGGTTGTCAATTGTACAAAACCAGATCACTGTAATAATTTTAATGTTTGGGCAATCTCCTTAAGCTACATTCCAGGCAATGCATGTTAGCTGTGGCAGAACTTATACAACATGCACATCCATGACTTTTCTCAACACCTAGCCATAAAAATGTGAGAGATTATTGATATTACTAAAAGTAATATTGGAATTATTGGAAAGCAGAGTTTAGTCTATCCTAATTGGGGAAACTTAGGAGGTACAATAGTAGGTCTGTTCTGGTCTTGGCTAATGTAAACAAAAACAAAGGATTGGATCTGGTTAATATTTGCATGCAAAAGAAACTCTTTAGATTAGTAAACTGAAAAAACAATTCAGAAGCAATGGCAAACTCTTTTATCCAAGCTAAGAAAAGTGCATGTATGTGTCTGCGACATCAGAAATAATTAAGCTGAATTTTCTTGATTTGCATTAATTTTAAAATGCTTCCCTCAAAATGGTGAGAAATTGTACCAACAATTTATCAATGATGCTCAGAGGCAACAAGTTAAGTGTGAACCAGAGAATGCACTTTTGCCCACTTTGCTGTATTCAGTGACATTGCACTTGAGGTCCTTATCTCCACCAGCAATAGGGTCAGGCTGACTGAAGGGGAAAAATGAAACATGAAATAAAATGCTGCAATTGACTGCTCCTGTTCAGAGGCTCACTCTTTTTTAGGCACTTAATTCTCTCCTCAAATTTTCTTAAATGACTGTCCTTGGGATTCCATCTTTCCTTTTCAACATGCTTTTTTTTGCAGGGTCCTTCAAGCCTTTCTTAGTATTTACAGGAAGAAATAAGGACACTAGAGGAACTGAATGTTTCTGCACAGTATTCAATGCCAGTCCCCTTTTAAAATTGATTTTAGCTTGAAAGAACATTGTTTAGCATTTTCCACTTTGATACTCTTTTGAATACCTATTTATCTATTTTATCTATTTAAAATCCAAATCATCAAAACAAACCTGAAACTAGCGAATACTGGGGCATCCCTGTATATTTTTATCCCAGGAAAAAAATTCACCTCAATAATTTTAGTATAGCTTTTTGACCTATTCTTGTATTTAAATAAACCCCTTTATTACCAGATGAACATTTTTAGTAATTGTCATTTAGCCAGATACTATAATTCAACCAGCTAATGAGAAGGAAACCTTACATTCTCCTTTTAATGTCTAAAATATTTCTGCGCAAACAATAAGGCAGCAAGTATCATTTATATGTTGCCTATTGATATTCTATTATCAAAAATCTCCTTAAAGGGATATGACATCTGCGATATAAAAAGAGTATTTTGTATGTCATAATCTACCCAAATGCTTTATATGGGCTTAATTATTACTATAATTAAAGTAAAGTTTAGGAGTAGAACTATTTTTTAAGGCTTTGTTCAAAATGGCACAATGCAAGAGACTAAAGGATGTTCAGTAAATAACATTCAGACTCTACAAGTGTTAATCACAAAACTCAAAAGGAATAGAAAACAGTATTTTATGAACACTTTTTACAATAAATTAAAGACATATTTTCAACTGTTAAATACAAAGTTTATACAATCAACAGAATAAGCAACTTTGTCAAAACGTTGTGAAAGGATTTTGAGTTTGCACAATTTTTTTTTAACACAATTCAACTTTGTTTTTTAAAAAATATCCTTTTCAAATACCAGCACAAGGTAAACTACCTGATATGGCCAAACACCATTTTCATTGCTTGGAACCCTATTATCTTTAATAACAATAATCGGATCAAATTGCTCTTAAGTCCAAGAATATTTTTAATCTTCAGCGCCTTGAACTGGAGCTGTTATGACACTGATAACCTTTGAAACTTTTCTTGCGCATCCAGAAATTTAGAATTTAGTTCAAACAATTTACCAATAATAGTCAGTGTTGTTTGTTTTAAAATGATAATGGAACTGTTGTTTAAAGGACATTAATCTACTCGTGCTCTTCTGCTTTGGCTTTTTTTTTCTGACGATGATTAACAGCAACCCAAAAAGTTATCTTATCCACAACTTCTTCCAGAAGTCTAGATGGCAACCACGGTATTTGTTTCTCCAAGAGGACAGCATTTTTACCAATACAATCAAGACTCAATCTAAAAAAAACAATATGAAGATTATAAAGTTTTGCTTTCTATAAATTACATAGTAGTAAACTAGTTAAAACATCTAAGTACGGCAATATGCACTTCCACAGCAATGTTCCCCATCTTAACACCGCAGCTCTTTCATTAGACAACTATTACTGAAAATAATCTATTCTTTGTTAGGATTTTACTGAAACATCATACTATCTATGATTTGCTTGAATCACGGATTATGGATTTGTCTTAAACAGCTGCCATATAAGAATGACACAAGAGAGTTTATATTAAGAATGCGAAATGTATTAAAATTTCTATAAGAAAAAAATATCCTTTTACTAATGGAAAATAGCCACCGTGTGTACACAGCATTACTTGACTCCCAAAACAATAGGACAACTGTTACATATTTAAATGTCTATGGAGATTCTTAGTTATCCAGGTCATGGTTGTCCCAAAGGTGCTTTTTCAAGAGGCAATTGGACTTTCTGGTTTTTCTTTGAAGACATTTCGGTTCTCATTCAAGAAGCTTCTTCAGCTCTGACTGGATGATGAGGAATGGAAGGATTTATATTCCTTTTAGACAGCTGGTATATAAATCAGAGGTGGGATTCAGCAGGTTCTGACCAGTTCTGGAGAACCAGTAGTGGAAATTTTGAATAGTTCGGAGAACCGATAAATACCACCTCTGACTGGCCCCACCTCCATCTATTCTCTGCCTCCCGAGTCCCAGCTGATTGGGAGGAAATGGGGATTTTGCAGTAGCCTTCTCCTGAAGTGGGGAGGGAATAGAGATTTTACAGTATCCTTCCCCTGCTACGCCCACCAAGCCACGCCCACAGAACCGGTAGTAAAAAAAATTGAATCCCACCACTGATATAAATCCTTCCATTTCCCACCATCCAGTCAGAGCTGAAGAAGCTTCTTGGATCTTCAAAGAAAAACCAGAAAGTCCAGTTGCCTCTTGAAAAAGCATCTTTGGGTGTTACATATTTAGGTTGCCGCATGCCAGAGGTCTTTTAAATGACTCTGCACACTGGAGTTGTTATATCAGGATAGTTATTCCTATAATTGTTGCTATTAATTTTTGCTGAAGTATACTATTCTGGAGGCTTTACAATATTATTAGTTCTGGTTTTTTTTCAACTCACCTGAGAAGTGAATATGGTTGCGTTTGAAAAATCAATAAATCACTGCAATGTCCCTAAGAAAGAGAAAAACAATTATTTCAAATATATGCAGTTCTCTTTCCTACAAAAGTATTGAAAGCAATATACACAATTAAAAAGTGTCAAAGCTGCCTGTTGTTAAACCAAAAAATGCAGTAAAGCAAGACAAGCATGGTGGTGTGGCTTCTGGAATTCTTTTGAAATTCTTAATAGTAGATCTATCTATCCTGTGTCATGTGACCAAGTGAAAGAATTAAAAATAGAGCAGCCTGACACATTTCAAACTGTTGCCCAGCTGATTCTCCCTTAGAGATGCGTTGGGGAATGTTTTTCTGATTGTTTTTTCCCCACAGCATCCAGCTGGAACTAATCATTTTTTGTTGTTGTTACTGGCTTCTCCTGCCACATCAACTCAGATCCTGTTTTGTTCACTTTTTGGAGAGTTATTCTACTGATGGAAACAAATATATGCTGAGTCCCAAATCCTACGGTTTTTTCCCCCCAGAGAATTCATTTGTTTTTTCACCCTCATCCAGCCCAGAATATGTTGTTCCCATGGCTCCAGTGTTAAAAAGTAACAAGTATCAAGCTTTACTCCCAATCTTTGAAGCTAGGGAGGGGATGTTAAAACAAAGTGGAATCTTGTTCTGGCTTGTTCAGGGCAGAAAAAGTGATTGAGTGCTAGATCATCCCTTAAGGCATGGATGGAAGCCAGACTCATCTCACACTGTTGTTGTTAGAAAGAGGAATAATGTTGCATGCTGCCTTGAATTATACAAAAATAAAGATGGGATATTAACACCTGGCCTCCACTAAAATGTTGTTTTTTATATACTATATGTAGGATAAGCCTGTAGAAAAAGCAAACTGGATGAAATAATTAGAACTTTTAACTCTGTGCACACCGAATATAGCATGGAAGTTAGACAATGCTGTGAGAAACTAAAGCAAACTATTTTCTGGGTCTCCCGATGCCCTATCATTAGGAAGAATCAAAACTGATCCCAAATTATCTTCTCTCCTTAAATATTCTGCCATAAAAATGCGGAATGTGCATTTCCTTTAAAATGTATAAAAAAAACAATTAGATCTTTTAAGGTACTTACCCTATCCAGGAAATGCAAATCATCTTTACTTCCTCCAAAGACTAATACTTCACCTTCTTTGCCAGCACAGGCTGTATGCCATAACCTAGAATGTATTATACTTAGAATGAATGCTCAAATAAATGATTTTGGAGAAGCATTTACTTACATGTTCTAGAGGTGCATATTATATCTACATTACAGGACCTTTCACTTAATTTCCAACATATAATATCTATATTGTGATTACTTAGAGTGATTACTCAATTCTTTAGAATATTTTGAACGTTAGTAATGAAGAAGAAATTTAAATCTTACTGATGTTTTCCTGTTTACTATTAGCGGACTTACTTAACAAGAACAACAGGAAGAATTAAAAAAATTAGTAATGCATTTGATCCAATCTTAAAAATTGTTTGCACTGATGAGGCGGGTTTAAATATCAAAATAGCTTATTCTGTCTCTATAAAATAGATTATATAATACTTTATCTAAGTACAATTTAAACTTGTTTTATACTAATCATGAAAATATGTGAAAAATTCTTTTGATATTCATAAGCCATAATAATATCATGAAATATGTTGGCATGAATATCAAAGTATGAGTATTCAAGATGGCATCACTTAGAAACTCAGCTATCTGAAATATTTTATTTTTCCAGTCGTGGCATTAATTTAAGGCAACCCCTAGTCATTATTCATTAGAATTTGTATTTCTTTTTACAAGGCATGAAATGAAAACTGCGAAAATGCTGCTGGACTAGGATCATCTCTTCTTTCTTTACTATAATCTTAACATTAATTGTCTGCCTGCATTAACTGGAGAAAGAAATCATATGGACCAACATTGTTTTCTATCACTATATAGGCTGGCAATGGGTTGAGTAGAAAGGCAGTGTGTGTGTTAATAACACGTTGGAAGTGTGATGCGTCTTTCTTTTAAAAAATCAAGGAAACGGGCAAGAACAGAGATGAGATCTATTTGACTAAAAAGACATTTAGGGGCAAAAGTGTACCAAAAATCATGGGAACTCTACATAGAATGCAGTTTTCTACGAGTATTACCTGAGCTGTAATAGTTCCATCTTTTTGCTTCACTATGAACCATGAGCATGATTGGGAACCAAAGTAAATAGGGCATTCTGTTCTCCCATTCCTCCTTTGCATCCTACAAAAGTTGGGTGTTATTTTGCACACACTAGTGCAAAGTAAACAAACTGATGCAGGGCATTGCCTTTGGGTCCCCCCCGTCCCCCCCCACTGTTTGGATATGTTAAACTGCCAGAATTATAGGAGTTTGGTGGCATAGAAATTTGCACTATAAATAAATAGACACATAGATTGTTGAGAATGCAACTCATTTGTATAGGATCACAGCAATAACTGTGTTAGGACAACTTCAGTGTGTGGGAAATCATTTTCTGGAAATTAAATTAACAGATGAAACTCACTGGGTAATAGGATTGTGAGATTAGTTCCCTTTTATTTATGTACAAAGTACCGTATGTGCAAGATTACTGTAAAACACCTTACTTCATTTATTTCAGCAATTATATACCATTCTCCTTACACTAAACTGTATCCCACCTGTTCTCTTCCTCATACCTGTTGATAGCTCTGCCTCTGTCTTATCTGCATTAGGAAAACTCTGGCCTGGACTGGATCATCGCAGAACACTGGAATGCCTTTCCTGCCTTCACTCTGGGCCTTGACTCCTAGCTTGAAACCTGAGGCTTTTTCTATTGACTGACAGAGTTTATGTCCTCTCACAGCTGCTCTAACTTAGCACCTAGACATTCTAATAAAGCATGTTATTTGCATTATTAATCAACTAAATTAACATCATCTGTTTAAACAAATCCTTGTCAAAAACTACAGTATCTGTTGTAATTCAAATATACCACATTATAACTGAATTGTACACATATCTAACAGGGCTGGCATCTAAACCAGAAAATGGAGATTTGTAGTACATAATAAGGTACATAATTAGTGTAATAAGGTAAAGAATTACCCCTCAAAAGTCAGATGTTGTAAATCTGATCTTCAGCATACTTATTTGAATAGCAGGATAAGGGGGCAATATTTATCAGCTTGTTTGTTGTAATGTCAATGGATAAATTATAGATTAATACTATAAAGTTTTTGTATACTGGTTTCCCTTTCCCCAATAAAAATAATATTTTGGTGAATTGTACTGTTACATTCAATATTAAATTATGAAGTTCTGAAGAGAGCTTACATATCTTCATATTATCAGAGCAAAAAATACAAATGTCAATATAATCAATATAATTAGCTAAAATCTACAAAATATAAAAGCATTGTAAAGTAGCAGAATTCAAACTATATCTAACAATCTTACTATAAAATGAAAAAATTTCAGAGGTCAAAAGGACAAGGTCTCTTATTCATTTTCTGTCTCTGGTAAAGTGTCTCTCTGGTAACCATCTCGCTCATCTGAGGTATTGCAGCCATAATGATCATGTATTTAAACTTAAGAGTACTCAGACTCAAGCACCCCTTTTCCCTTTCATCGACATGAAACCCACCTATATGAAATTCAATATGCAAGATTCATAAATGTTTGATCTATTTTGCTTTATTCTAGAGATATTGTAATGTTTCATTCTGTCTTATTTTGTGTTCAAAATTTGTAATTACAAGTGGTCTCTGTTTAATGACACGTATTCAGCAATTATTAGTGCTGAATGAGTAGTAGTTACAACCAGTCCTTCCACCTATGGCCATTACAGCATAACCACAGTCACATGATTACAATTTACGACCTTCCCTGCCAGCTACCGGTACCAACAACCAAGGCCAATGGAGAAGCTGGCAGGAAGTCACAAGTCTGGGTCACTTGAAGCCCTCACTAGTGACCTGCATGGTTCGTGCTTAATGACAACAAATGGAACTGCTGGAACTGCCGCTAAGCAGTGCAAGCTTTTTGACATATGACCACATTGCTTAAAAATAGAGTATTCAGTCCCAATTAGCACAACTACCTTAGAACTTCCTGTAGTTATTTTTACTCTTATGAGGGACTAGATAGTGACTATGGACATACAGATATAACATGGCAGGGGTGGGTTCCTCCCGGTTCTCCTGAACCGGTAGCGGCCCGCTGGTGATGTCACGATGACGTCACCGAACCGGATTGGTCGGTGCCGGTCCGTGGGGGCCGCCATCTTTTTTTTGAATTTTTTAAAAAATTTTTTCCTTCTGAGCATGCACAGAAGCCAACTTCCGGCACTGTGCATGTGGTCGCCATCTTTTTTTCGGCTTTGGTTTTTTCCCCCCGGATTTTTTGTTACTGTGCATGCGCACGAGGCGCGCCCACGCGGCGTGGGTGGGAGCGAACCGGCAGCGAGGTAAGTTGGAACCCACCCCTGTAACATGGGTGTATGATCTTACTTCTGTACTTAAGTGTTTCCTTCTCATATACATATTTTTGAAAAGGTAGGATAAGGGGGCAATATTTGCTTTCCTAACTTCAGGTACTATGAAGCAATATTTCTTGAAATTCCTGTGCCTCTTTCCTCAAATAAATGCACTAAGAAGGAAACCTGAAAAGCTAAATAAGTATCCTTATGATTTATGTTTTTTTTCCTGATAATGGCTTTTGCCCACTAGGATAGAGAAGTGCATGTAAAGGACCATTAGTTCCTGACCTCCACAGGTTGAGTAAAGAAGCTTTTTCCTGCTTTCAGAGAAGCATCAATCCAGTTAAAAAAACATACACAATTTTATGGAGACCTGCACTGGCTTCAATGGACCCCAGCTTGAAGCTATTTTGGGGTCACATTATTAAGCATGGAGAAAACAGAAGCTATGGCATGGGATACGTTTGAGTGAAGATACTGCGGGTGGAACTACGATATGAGACTTTTTTACACTTTTTTTTAGGCATAAGGTCTGAACAGAACAATTATCAAAACTAATATTATTTTTAACAACTTTACTGACACCTATAGGAAATATTTAAGCAGACAAATCTGGTAAAATGATAAAAATAGAAGTTGTACTATGTAATTTAAGTCATGTTTTTAAGTTAATGAATTGAAGCATGTGAATTATAAATAAATTTCAATTGTTACACAGCTTTCTTATTTTTTATTCCCATTACAATACCATGCAAAATGACTTCTATAGGACTCTTTGGAACAGTAATAGATATGACAAGCAGCCTGTGACTGGGAAAATGGGAGCCTGGAGAAACTGTGAGTCATGACTACATGAATAGATATGCCTTTCTACTTTTATAAGGCAAAATTAGATCAATAAAGGAGAATATTTGTAGTTCAGGATTGAAATGAGGAGTCCTTGGTGCTCTCTGAGCTTGGTTGCTTTCTTGCAGATGTTTCATTAGTCAAACTAGGTTAATGTCATCAGTGCACTGATGTTACCTCGTTTGGGTAATGAAACATCTACAAAGAAAACAACCAAGCTCAGAGAGCACCAAGGATACCACAACATTAGATCAAAATCTATATTTGAATTCTAAAAATTACACAATTACAAAGTCATATGTTCTTCAATTTCAGGAGATGACTAGCATATTATACCTAGGTCTAGTCTGTGGTAAATTTGTAAGTTGTTGCCATTCATTTGTTGCAACATCATAAATCCAACCATCACCTGAAAATAGAGATAAAAAGATTAGTGCTATTGCTTTTATTTAAAAATGACAAGAAATTATGTAACAAATTGTTTTGTGTTGTAGGTGAATGATTTGCAGCATGAAAAACAAGTGCTATCTTGACCAGGACTTAAAAGAGAAGCAGGTACTAGTTTAGAAGGTTTCTACATTGTTCTTTGACTACAGTACCTTTCTTCCTTTCCCATCACCTAGCTCACCTCAGTTTCAGAAGTAGCCAGGAAGGGTAGCATTGCTTATTTTCCTAAAAAAAAGCAATCTACTCTCCTTTAAGTGACCTGAATCTTCATTTCAGAACATGGCAAATGTTTCATGAACATTTGACTTTTCTGCATGGACTATAAGTCATTCTGTTTAGATTAATTAAGCAGCTCGGTTTATTACCAGTTTGGCCTCTTGTTTTCTGAAAACCAGTTTGAGGAGAACATGAATGGTACCGTTCAAAGTCATGCTGCTAATGTGATCCAGGCACTTATGTGTCTGCCTCACCGTTACTGTGTAACATTGCAGGGAGCCGCAGTTGTATGATCGCCATTTGCAACCTTCCCTGGCAGCTTCCCATAAGCAAACTCAATGGAGAAGCTGTCAGGGAAGATCGCAAGCCATGTTCAGGCTCTGTGGGCCCTTCCAGACCTTCTCCTTCCCATGACTTGCATACAGCCTGGGCCAACCCTCCTCTGGCCTCCCATACAGCCTGCACCAGCCCTTTCCTGCCTCCCTACAACCCATTCTCCCTACTTGGGATTCTGCTTCTTCCCACTTAAGGACCTGTGCATCTTGGGACTACAACAATAATTGTGACTGCTATTGCCAAGCAATGCAGCCACATGACATTTCACTTTATAAGTGCATCACTTAGTGGTGGCAATCCCAGTCCCAATTGCCACCGTAACTCAAATGCTAGCTATATCTTCATCACAATCTCAACATTTCAGGACAAATGCTACTTACTTAGGGGTACATTGTCTGAACTCAGCCCACCAAATAGGAAAAGTTTCCCATCTGCCACAGGAGTCAACGTGTGCCATGATCTGTCTCTTGGTTTTTCTCCATTTGTAGCAATTCTAAGTAGAAGAGCAACCAAAAGCACAACTGCTTATATAATTCAAACAGACAAATCCCAAATAATTATTGAATATTACAGCATGGGGGATGGGTGTGAGGAAGTATTTCCTAAGGCAGCTTATGTCATATAAATTGTTTATTTCATTAACTGCTGAAACTGAGTTGTATAGATTCAAAACAACTAGGATTCAAGCACTCCTGAGCCTTCTTCGGTTGACAACTCAACTAAACCAGGAAGCAAAGGGCCATGTTATAATCACCAGTTTCTAATCTGCAACTTACAAGTAACACACACAGAGAGGTTTCTCTTCATTTATTTATATATTTATTTAGGAAATTTATTTGCCACCCATCTCGTATCCAACTAAATCTATATATGATGGTTAATATGAACTGCCAGCCTGACAATCTAATGTATAACTAAAAATAAATCTCTTCATTTCTCTGTAAAAATTCTTAGAAGCTTCATCTAAGAAATCCTTGCAGTTTAATAAAATCATAAGATATGTTTTGTTGACCTAGATATTTTCTTCACTTTTAAATTTTACAATTTAAAATTAAAAAAACCTTTATTTTAAATTAAAGCAGTCTACAACAGCAAAAGGATGGATCATGACAAAATCAGTCCTTGATATTGTGAGGGAGGAACCTTAACTTTAAGTGCTTTTGCATTTATATTTAAGTTGGTCTTTTATCCTCTGAAAATTTCATCCGCATAATATGCAGAAATCCATCTATAAATTATAAATTTGCTTATTACCATAAAAACATTATTATCTGACATTAATAGAAACAATAGCAATTTAGTATCAAAAAGCAAACCGCAAGAAAATGTTCAAAACTAAATTGCATTTAACTAGGGTATTTATATACAACAGAAAAAAGGACATCAAAGAAAAAAACTTACTTTCCTGACCAAACCCAGGTGTCTAAATTCAGAGAATGTAAATCATTCATCCTTGTTTGCTATTTAAAAAATACAACATCCATTTTATTTTAAAATAAAATATAGTATCAATTTCAGTTTACAAATTCCTCATATAAGAAAATTTATCTAAATGTATCAATTGAGATTATTTATATTATGGTTAACAAGAACATGAAGAAAAGAAATAGTATTGTTATGTAACTGTCCTCATACTATTTTCATTCTGTTATGTTCATTTGAATTATGTGATTTGATTTTCAACCAAATCAAATTAAACTATTCAGCACAAAGTACCAAGTGACTATTCACACCAACTCAACTAATTCCTACTAGACTAGAGTGTATGTGTGGTCAAATTCTATTTACAGTATTTTTCAGAACACACAGGTAAAGTATTTTAGAATTTCTGGTTTTGGACTGAAGGGCTTCATCTTTCTCTGTTGAAGCTTTTCAAATAAATACTTCCTTTTCTGGTGCATGATTACTTGCTGCCATTATCCTGAATGAGCAGCAGGAACACTTTAAACCCACTTAGCAGCTGCTGGACAGCTCTACACGTAAAAATATTAGGCTAGATCAGTGATGGCTAACCTTTTCGGCACTGAGTGCCCAAACTGCGCGCATCCCCAAAATGCAATGCGTGCACATCCCCCGCGCATGCCCCCCACCCCCCACGCATACACCCTGCCCCCGTGCATGTGCACGCATCTCCCGTGCATGCCCCCCGCATGCGCGGCAGAGACTGGAAGGCCAGCTGGCCGGCGGGAGGCACACACGCATGCACGGCAGAGCTGAGCTGGGGCGACGGCTCTGCGTGCCCAAAGAGAGGGCTCTGCGTGCCACCTCTGGCACGCGTGCCATAGGTTCGCCATCACAGGGCTAGATGGACAACAGCCTCATTTAATATAGTGAACATTCTACTTTCCTATTCTTCAATAAGCCCTTTTAAGTCTTTGATGACTAAATTTTGGAATCAAGCTACAGCCAGAGGAAAAGTGAGGGGGGAAAATTCCTCATAGCAATATTTTATCAGTCTCTTTTTACTTCAAAAAGATATATTTTTCCTTTCCTGTACTAAAGCATCCTTCTCATAAAAAAATAAGTGGGCACTGAGTACAAACCAAAACCCGTCCTCCAAAAACATAGCCTGTATTTCCTATGACTGCACATGAGTGAGCTGTTCGAGGCTGAGGTGCAATTCCACGCTGCAAGCAAGAGAAATAACAGTAATCAGAATATGCCTACAACAAATATGTTATGTCACCAAAGCACCTGGCTATAGCTATACACAGAGTTACAACACTTACTTTAATTTTTGGCTGATACCAAGTTTGAGTACTTGTATCAAAAACATGAACATCATTGTGCCATCCCCAGAATATTTGACCTTCCTAAAAAAAGTAAAAGACATTAGAAGTAATAGTAATAATTTTAAAAAACACAATAAAAGCACTAATAATAAATCAGCTTCTATTTTTTGCTTGGAATTAAATCTTATCTTACCCAAAATGCATCATGAACATCAAAACAGTCACTTAGCTCATTTTGTTTCCTACAGCCATAACCACCAAAGTAGATTAACCTGAAATAATTGGAATTAGAATTACTAATTAATTTCTCTGCAATAATCCTAAGAATACTATAGTTCTGCCCTTTCATTTTCCACAAGACTTCTCAAATGTCACCTGTAGTAATCTGTTTATTTGCCTTATATGTATTCCTAACTCTACATAAATAAAAAAGACATCCAAAGTATACTACTTTTCTGTCAGCAATGCACTGGCAATATCAAGAGAAAAATGAATTCAATATTCAAAACATTTTATCTTTTAAAAAATCCTAAATATTACAGCATATTGTTATTTACTTATAATGTAAGTGTTGTTTGTAGTGTATATCCCACTGATAAATGTTATCAAACCATTAAGTTACCAGATATTTTTTCATCAGCTATAATTTTTCTTCCCATTTATGAAATCATTTATAGAATTACCTGTCTTTATACACCCAGCAAGCAAGCTTGTCACGTGGTGTAGGAGGCTGACCTTTAAAGTCTGTGATTTGCTTCCATATATAAATTCCATTTTTTGTTCGCAAATTAACATGATAGAGCTTTAAAGGAAATTAAAATTAAAATACTTTAAATATACAATATTATTCAATAAACATAAGAGCTAATGGAAAAAAGATAGTGAATAGAAAAATTAATATTCCATTACTATTTTAATGAAAAGGATTAAATTCTCTTATTTCCAATATTTAAATAAGCGTTTGTGCTAACAATATTCAGACATTTTCTAATTGTGAAATTATGATCTGTTTTTGAACTAATGCTCCCTTTCAGGCCAATTCTAGTAACGAAAATGCTTAGTAGTTCCACTGAAGTGAAACTATTTGCAAATTTAATGCCCATGGTTTTCAGAAAAAACAGATATTGGAAACTAAATTTTCCTCACTGCATGGACCTACAGAAACAAATTACTGGTCTTCCAAGTAATGTTAGTGAAACCAAGATATCCTAAACTAATACATTCTAATTTAAAGTATGAAGACCTGATGGCCTTAAAAAGCCTTAGATTAAAGCCTTAGAAATTTTTTATGATGCTTCTAAATATTTTTTTCTTCTATTCAATCATGTCCGATCCTCTTAGATAAGGGGTGTCAAACTGGCGGCCTGAGGGCTGGATGCATCATGTGCAGGCCATGCCCACTCGAGTTTTGCGAAGGGAAAAAACGTTGTGAAGCGTCATGTGAGTTTGCTAGTTTGACTGCGAGTTTGATACTCGTGTCTTAGATTGTCTGGACAAATCTCTGCAGTTTTCTTCACAAGGTTTTTCAGAAGTTGTTTGCCATTGCCTCCTTCCTAGGGCTGAAAGAGTGACCAGCCCAAGTTCACCCAGCTGGAGTTGTGTCTGATGCCTTAACTACTATGGTACACCACACTGGCTCTCTCCTAAACATATTTGTCAATAAAGTCCCACTGCTATTAAATGGTAGTTCTGTCGATCATCATTCACTTGGAAATGATATCAAGATGTAATTAACATTGGTAGTACTTACATATAGCATACAAGAATTAACAATGCTAAATATATTCATTCTGTGAGATATGCGATTTTTATTTCCCATACAGCATTTATGTCATATACGAGAAAGATTCTACTGTCCAATGAAAAATAAACTATGCCATATGAGGTATTCGAGCACCTAGATCAGGGGTGGGTTCTAACTTACCTCGCTGCCGGTTTGCTTCCTCCCGCACCTCGTGGGCGTGTGCGCGCGCTTTGCCTCGTGGGCGCGCACACGCTTTGCCTCATGGGCGCACGCACGCTTTGCCTCGTGGGCGCACGTGCTTTGCCTCATTGGCGCACGCGCGCTTTGCCTCATTGGCGCACGTGCGCTTTGCCTCGTGGGCGCAGTGCAAAAAAATAAAAAAAAATTCAAAAAAAAAATGCCAAAAAGAGGAAGATGGCGATGCATGCGCAGTGCCAGAAACTCGGCTTCTGCGCATGCGCAGAAGAAAAAAAAATTAAAGAAAAAAAAATTAAAAAAAAAAAGATGGCGGCGCCCACGGACCAGCACCAACCGAACCAGATCCGTGACGTCATCATGACATCACCAGCGGGTTGCTACCAATTCGGCCGAACCAGTCCAAACCGGGAGGAACCCAGCTCTGACCTAGATATCCCAAAATTATTATCTGAGTACTGATTAGTCTCATACGTTCTATCTGTGAAAAATCCCAAATTCAGATCTTATTCTTGACATTTCTTGAGCATTATAAATTCTTACCACTATATATTTTTAAGTTTTAATATAGCTACAACAATGAATCATAAAAACATAAATGTGAAACACAAAAAGGTTAATACATAAAAACTTGGAATAATTATAAATATATAAAAAGATACAGTTCAGTTTTAAACAAATTGAACCATATTTTTCACCATTTAAGAAATTTCTTATTTTGTTGGGAAAGTTTTTAACAATGAAAGGAATCCAGTACCCGATTGCTGTATCCTTTGTCATCAAATCCTCCAAAGATATAGAGCTTCCCATTAATGCAAGCTCCACAGCTTCCAGACATAGATGGAGGTAACTCTCCTTTCATTAGATGCATTGACCTGCAATTCAGGCAATACAGAATATACTTTAACTTTGCTCAGAGAGTATGAGAAACAGATAAAAGAAATAATACTTTAAGTACTTCGAAATAACACTTAATAATTTTGCCAAAAAATGTTATCTACCTCAATCTATGTCATTCTCTTCCAGTCACTACTGGAAGTATTCCCCAAGTTGATGTCCACTACATTAGTATTCCCCAGTTTGATGCCCACCAGATATGATCATTACATGTCATTATTTTCAGGCAACGTAAGATATAAGTAAGTTGGGGGGAATGATTTCATCACAATCAGGTAAATACACTGGAAACAATAGCAACATTTTTACTGGCTAGTCCAATACTTTCTGAGTCATTCCTAAATGAGAACAGAACCTTCTAGTTACAATAGCCTCTGAGAAGGAAAAGAATTATCACTGATATCCATTTCCAAATGCATTAAAATCACATAAAAATTAACAGGGCTCTTTTATACAATGTAGGAAATCTAGGATTGGTTTGTCCAGTTAATCAAGTTACCTGAATTTCCACAAAATACTGAACCATAAATTATACTTGCTGTGACCTAGAACTAGCCAGTCATATTTCAACATATTCTGGTATGGAAATCTAGACTTAAGACCATATTTCTTTTTCAATGCTAAATTAATTAAAAGAACAAGGAAGTAAAAAGCTTATTTAGCTAAAATAATAATTTCAACAAATAAAGTTTCTCATATAAAGTATCTTCTGATAAATTAACAGTACAGTAAATAATGTAACTTACCATAATCCACTGTCAATTTCATAGATCCAAAGTTCATCATTTGGTAAATAAACTTCATTTTCTTCAATAGACTATGCAGAAAAAAACAGTAGTTCTGACATAATTCTTATTTTCAAAAAGCCACATGTATTTCTGAATACTTTCCATTTCAAATTCTAGCTCTATAATAGATAACTTGGCCTGCTGGAGCATTGTTTTAGTAATCATAAAGCACACACATTATTTTCCTTTCATTTACTATCAATTACATGCATAACTCAGTGTACCATTCATTAGTCTTTTGTTGGAAAGGAAATTTCAAGTGGCAAATCATTGAAAGCGACACGGCAGATCTTAGCACATTTTAAAGATACTTAGTAGTATACTTATATATAATTTATGCTTGCAAGAATTAAATATATGTTGACAGAAAAGTAGTATATAAAGAATTCGTTGAAAATTATCACAATCTCACTGCAAATATTGCCAATATCCCATAAATCTATCCCATAAATATAAAAAGCTTTGCATTTATGACACCAATTATCATTAGTGGTCCTGTATATTTTGCCATTTCCAGAATATCAAAACCCAATAGTGATGGTAATAGATGTCCTTATTCCAAATTAACTCTAATGAAATAATGCTCATGAAAGCAGCAAAGGAAATCCTTTACTTTGCAATGAATTATTATAATAATAAAGGCAATATATTTAGGGGAATAAATAGAGATTGTATTTTCCTTTTCTTGAAGGGCAGGAAAAGTCTGGTGGCTTGATAGTTTGGTCATGAGTAGCTTGTACAAATGGGGAGAAACACATCCTAGCCATATTGATCATCTCCCTTATCTATAAGCCAGTCACATCCTGGCTGTTAACACCTAAATAACAAATGATAGACCTCAGATCTCCTCCCATCATGCTATATTCTCAATATCTCAAGACTAAAAATAACTGAAATTAACTGGACAAGGGGTTAGCTTACATTGTCTGCTATCCTAAAACAGGAGACCAAGTCGAGACAGCTCCGACTGACAGTCACAAAGAAAAATGTGATATGTCATCAATGATCATAGTGTTCATCTACAAATGGGATTGAGATAATTTGATAATCTCATTTGCTTGGAGATGCACAAATTGTTATCGTCTTGACCAGCCAGCCATTTGGCATAGAAACCAATCAAGTCAATGGAAGCACACAGTGCTCACTTGCTTCACTCTTGATACTGATTACATCAGAATGGCTGGGTTCCAATCTAACACTAAGCCAAGCCAAGCCAAGCCATAAACCATGACTTTAAACCCATAATGAGCAGATTTTATATTTATATATTTATTATATTTGTATGCCGCCCAACTCCCAAAGGACTCTTATAAACATGGTTAGCCCAAACACAAACTTTTAAGGATTCCTTTAGCAACTGTTCAGTTACAATGGCTCTGAAAAAAAGTGATAACTGGTCCTCAACCATTTCAGCACACCCCCTGGGGGGGGGCAAAATTTGGGTTGCAGTATCCTGGGATGCATTCTTCCCATCTGGCTTTCCACAAGCAAAATCAATGGGGGAAGCCAGATTTGCTTAATGACCCTGTGATTCACTTAACAACCTTAGCAAAAGATTATAAAGTTGGGTGTGACTCGTTTAACACCTTAACAATGGAAATTCTGGTCCCACTTGTGGTCTGAAGTCAAGGACTATCTGCAATGTAGTAACTCAAGACACCCACAAGGGACATTATTAATAGCGCCTAGGCTTGCAAATCTGCCTCCACAGACAAGGAAAAGAATAGTGCCACACTTTTAAGACAAAGGTGAGTTTATTATAGCAAACCATCTGACACAACACCAGGTTGTCAAAGCTTCTAAGGCGCCACGAGATTCTGGCGCTCAAATACAGTATATAATTCAGCCTCCTGGAGGCGGGAAGAGAGGCGGGCCAGCTGCTGTCTCGAGGCGCCACCGACCAATCAGGTAAACTGCTGAGATAAACACCCAACCTCCTCCCCCATCACGTCCAAAAGCGGCGCGTGCCCCTTTTTCTTTCCCGCCCATTTCGCTCTTGAAGGAGGAGCGTCAGCGAGCTTTCTCTTTAAAATAACACGGCGGAGGGGGAAGGGGGAAGGCGAGATAAAGCGAACTGCTTCTCTCGCCCCTCCCTCCGTGGTTTCTTCTATTGCGCGGTTAATACAAGACTGCTTTTTTTCTTTCTTTCCCACACGTATTTGTCCAACCATTCGGCTTCCCCGTCGACCCTAATTTCCTTACCACATATCCCCCCCACACATAAAGACAATTCCCATCGACCACGGCACAATGCCCGCTCCGTTCCTCGGCCACGCCGAACTCTTCAGGAGGAGGATCCGCCGCCATCTTAGTGCGGGGTGGATTAGGAGGGAATGAAGTTTATAAACCCAGTCACCGTCGCCGTGGCAGTCCCCTCAGCAACCGCGTCCGCAGCCGCCGCCCCCTTGTTTAGAACGCCGGACGAGCGCGGGTGCGTTGCTGACATCGCCCCCTGCCGTTGGCAGAGAAGCGCGCAAGCAGAGCGGAGGCCTCGGCTGGCTGAGTAGAAGATTGGAGCAGAGGGACGTTTTCCTATCCTTCGAAGTGCGCAGCTATTCAATTTACGTACTTAATTTTTTGGATTTGAAGTTTGAACAGTAGGCTGAACAAGAACGAATACATTGTACATCTGCACGATGCATTAGTCCATATAAGAAAGTAAATCGAAGATATTCCCAGCCAAGCTGTGAGCACTGTGCAAATGCATTTGCATTATATGTTTTGGATGATAAACGTCAGGTGGCTGGTGAATGCAAAATGTACATTTTCAATTGTGGTAGTCGCTCCTAAAACGTGCGTGAACTAATTTTTCCCCTGGCAATCTTCACACCCTCGTGGATTATTGTATAATTATGATGGAAGAATTTAAGCATTAGAAGAAATTTAATTGATCCTAAATAGAACTCTCCAGTGGTATACTCATTTCTGCTCATCCATACAGTACTTTTGAATTAAAAATATGCTTAATATAGTCCTGAATATCAGTACCTTGATGCATAAACATACCAAATCAAAACTGCATTACATATTTAATAAAATTTATAATAGCAAAAAAACACATCAGTTCCTAAGGTATGTATCAAAATACTAATTAATATAAGACCTAATAGATACAAATTAGCTAAACATTTTGACAACTTTGTCTTGAGGACATGTTGCAGATGAACTTGTTCTTGCAAACATGCTGCCCTAAGTCTTATCTACAAATCTGTCAGCCAAAAATTATATTTCCATAAATGTTACTTTCCCCATTACTGACAGATACCAAATGCTGATGCCCTTATTTATAAGGCTGTTTACACATGACATCACAAGCTGGTAGAGAAAAATCCACAATCACTGATTTGCAAGTTTTGATAGAAGCCTAGACCAGTAGGTTTAGTTATTTGTTAAAACTTCAGTCCAGGTTTTGCAAAAACAGCATCTGATTGCCAGGCCTGATTGAATTGATCCATGTGATCAGAGACTGGTGCATACTGTAATCAGCAGCTCTTATTTCACCTTGCCTCTTCTTCCAAGAACATCACTGCTCAGCTCCCCCCCCCTCCACCACCTGTTGGTGAAGCTTAAAAAACAGTTGACAGGTACTGGGTAAGTTGCAGGGAGAAACAGAAGAAACCCTGTATTTAAAAGTAGTCCCTCAGCACTACCACCTGTCAGCTGTTGTCAGGCTGATTTAAAAAGGGGGTTCTTCTGAAAGAGGATAAACTTATTAACAAAAAAAGGTTAGGGAGGAAATTGCCTGGTGGAGGAGTCTCCCTTCCTTTGTCTTGTGCATGCTCCTCCTTTATGTCACTTGTAAATTTATTTTATTTTATTTATTTATTTTTATTTATTTGTTTGTCAAACATGTACAAGATAGCAGGTATAGGTATAAACATAAACATAATCAAAGTGAATACAGATAGATGAGGACAATAGGACAGTAGGACAGGGACGGTAGGCACGCTGGTGCGCTTATGCACGCCCCTTACAGACCTCTTAGGAATGGGGTGAGGTCGACAGTAGACAGTCTAAGGTTAAAGTTTTTTGGGTTTGGGGAAGAAACCACAGAGTCAGGTAGTGAATTCCAGGCATTGACCACTCTGTTGCTGAAGTCGTATTTTCTGCAGTCGAGTTTGGAGCGGTTTACATTAGGTTTGTATCTCTTGGTATTAATGTCCGATATGCAGTGCGGGTTCCAGACAGGAGAGCTGTATTCGAGAATTGGTCTAGCGAACGTTTTGTATGCTCTAGTTAGCAGTGTAATGTTGCCAGAGAAGAAGCTACGCAGGATTAAGTTGACTACTCTTAGTGCCTTTTTGGCAATGTTGTTACAGTGGGCTTTGGCACTTAGATCATTAGATATGAGTACTCCAAGATCCTTGACAGAATGAGGGTCGTCTACAAGGTCGTGTCCTCCAAGCTTGTATTTTGTGTTCTGATTCTTTTTGCCAATGTGTAAGACAGAGCATTTGTTGATTGAGATTTGAAGTTGCCACTTGTTTGACCATTCTGATACATAGATCAGAATGTAAATCAGATGAAACTTTCCTTCAAAGCTTCTTCAGCTCTGACAGGATAGTGGGGAATGGAAGGAAGAAGCTTCTTGGATGAGAAGCGAAACGTCTTCAAAGAAAAAAAAGAAAGAAAAACCAAGGAAGTCCTGAAAAAAGCACCTTTGGGAAAAGAAGTGGAGGATTCTGCATTGCCCCATAGTCCTAAAATCCAGCGCCTAGGGTTGGTGCCCTCCAGATACCATCCTCAGCCAATAAACTGATTACAATTCACCGGATTTGGGGGTGGGGGGGATAATTCTACGGGATAAAACCCGTCAATGGTAGCAAGGCTGCCTTTACTGAACGCCGAAGAACCGCGGCGGTAGAGCTGCTTTAATCACCGGCTTGGCGGGAGAGCTTCGGGTTGGAGCTCGGGGGGAGGAGTCACGTTGTGGCGCGAACCGTTCAAGATGGCTGCGGAGAAGCTGAGAAGTAAAGTGGGCGCTGCCTTCAAAATGCACGGCTTGGTCCTCCGCGCGTGAGTAGTAAAAAACAAAGAAATCCCCAAATTTTTTTAATCTGAATACCGGTGAACACACTGAATGGCTATTTCTGCGTAAGGAAACAATAAACAAAACACGATGGTTAAACCAAAATCAAACCGCCAGATTAATGTGTTGACTGAATCGGGCTAATCTGTTAAACCATCTTTTGCTTTGCTTCTTCTTTAACCACTGTGGCTTGTTAATCTTGGTTTACAGTATAACGTGTACTAATTCAAGCTATAACTTCTCAAAGGTAATAATTAAACTTGTATGTTGCCTGACTCCCAATGACTGCAGCTCCCAACAGTCAAATTAAAAATTTAAAAATAAAATAGAAACTGGCAAGAGCAACAGACCAGATGGAATGAAAACGTGTTAAGAAGGAACTATTTTTAGTTAAAGGAATACAGCAGTCACATTATATATAAGTACTAGTGTTTCCCAAACTGGACAACTTTCAGATGTATGGACTTCAACTCCCAGAATTCCCTATCCACTTAAAGTCATCTTTTGAGAAACACTGACAGGTACAGTACGTTTATTTGCACTTAATAGACTTATTCTAAGTAATGCATTTGATTGCATCTCTCAAGATGTTGCTGAGTGTGTTCCTTTTTGCATACCTCAGTTGCATGTTTAATAAAAAATAAGCCACTTAATAATGGACACGAACCACTTAAATACAATATAGCATAGCTTAGAGGATTGAACCCAGCACAAATAATAAGTTTGTTGTGTGATCTTTGAAAATTGGGTCCACTGAATTAATCATAGTTCATAGTAAAAAATTGGTAAGCATGTTTTGTAAACACAACGATAAGAATTTTGTAATAAAGATATTTAGAAGTTCAAGATTTAATTATATCTTACCTTGTTTGCCATAGTAAAGTTTAGTTATATGCACGTAACATATTTACCCAGAATTAATTTAACTGGTTCACAAAGACCAGTTGCCCAGACTCACATGACACATTGACTATAAAGTAACCCATTTTACCTAATACCTCATGTCAAGTTAAATTATGATGGCAACTAGTGTTTAGCATGTTATGTCCTTGATTTACAACAGTTCATTTAGTCACCGTTCAAAGTTACAACAGCACTGAAAAAAAGTGACAAGTGACTTATTTTTCTCAAGACCATCGCAGCATTCCTGTGGTCACATGATCAAAATGCAGATGCTTGGCAACTGGTTCATATTTATGACAGTTGTATATCCCAGGGTCATGTGTTCACCTTTTGCGACCTGACAAGCAAAGTCAATGGGGAAGCCAGATTCATTTAACAACCATGTTACTAACTTAACAGCTGTAATGATTCACTTAACTGTGGCAAGAAAACTTGTAAAATGGGGCAAAACTCACTTAACAACTGTCTCACCTAGCAACATAATTTTTGGGCTCAACTGTGGCAAGTTGAGGACTATCTGTACAACATCTGTATGTTAAATCATGAGTCCCCAACCCCTGTCCGTGGACCAGTACCGGGTGCGACATGCCAGAAACCGAGTTGTGCAAACAAGCGAAGCCCCATCCGCAGGATGCAGGTAGCACACAAAACCATGCCCCCTCCAGTCCGTGGAAAAGCCTCATCATGGGATCAGTCCCTGGTGCCCAAAAAGTTGGGTGCCGCTGGGTTAAACCACAATCTTTATTGACATTGGCAGTAAAGTTAGTAGCTGACTATGTTGGTTGGAGCTGCGATGGGAATTGTAACAGAAAAAGTGCAGAACAAAAATGGAGAAAAACAAAACACAAATATGTTGTTATTGATAGTATATTTTTGAAGATAGTAACTATTTTCCAGTTCTTACATTTTATAAAACTTCAAGACAGAACTCAGTCAGTAAACCAAATATAGACCTGCACTTTAGAAAATGCCACTTCAAAAACTAAATGTTTCATATCATAAGTGCCTTTGACTTAGATACTGTGGCCTTCTAGGTAAATGATATCTCCTTAAATCAAAGAAGTTTATAATTTCTGCATGAAAGCCAATGATACATAATAATCGTACATGAGAACTGCCATATATTAAGAAAATGTCTACAACATAGAACTAAATCCTGTTGGATACAAAGATTTATATATGTGCAGAGCATTGTATGGAATGCATTTCTTTGTAAACCAGTTTGGTCTAGCAGTTAAGACACCATGCTAGAAGAAAGCAGAAACCGTGAGTTCTAGTCCCACCTTAGCCATGAAAGCCAACTGGGTGACCTTGGGCCAGTCACTCTCTCAGCCCAACTCACCTCAGAGAGTTGTTATTGTGGGGAAAATAGGAGAAAGGTATGTTGGATATATTTGCCACCTGAGTTATTTGTAAAAATAATAAAGGGGATACAAATAAATAAACACAAAGATCAAAAAGCATTGGACAGCTCTTATCTAGGCAATGAGACTAACTTATCTTTAATGATCCTGTTATACTTGCAGTTTGACAAATAATTACTCTTCAACACGGGTGAAATGCTCCTGGTTTGGCCTGGTCGGGGCGTACCGGTAGTGCCGCCTGCTGGTGGTTCAGAGAACTGGTAGCAATGGCAGTGCGAGGCTCTGCCCACCCGCCCGGATGCCGCCATTTTATTGGTTTTTACCCTCTGCGCATGCGCAAAGCGTTCTGCGCATGCGCAGAGGGTCAAAAAGCCTGTGCAAGAGTGGAGTGCGGGCAAAAAAGCGTGCGCGGAGCGAGCGCTTCCGAACCAGTAGGGAAGTAGATTTCACCGCTGCTTCAACATGTTAATGGAAAGTTGAGTGAAATAAAACACCCGTCATAAGCTAAGTGCTCCCACATTTATCTTTGAGAAATTGAAACAACTTCTTTAGGTCATTATCCATTCTCTAAACTGCAGCTACTATCAAAGCTTTGTGCAAATTGAAAGTCATGATTAGTATTCCATCAGTGAATTGATCTGATCACTGCAGCATATCCATATTTACTGTAGTGTAGAGAATATTAAGCTGTGACTATCTAGGAAAGATACCAAGTTTATCTGAATGGCTAGAAAAATACTCCAGATGATTGATCTGGAAAAGTTTCATATTAATATTTTACTTTTTTATAAGTGTATATCAGATGTTTTGGTGGAAGTAATCTGAATATTTATTACTAATCATCAGGGAGGCTACAAAATATCTCACAGAAGCTCTTCAAGCAACTAATGAAGTGGAACTAGAAGACATGATAGAAAATATAATTGATGCTGTTGAAAAACAGTCTTGTGAGTAAATTTTCATTTTTCTTAATGTTTGAAAAATAATAAAATTTCTCTTAATTATTGGAAGCAGCACTGTAGAACTGTGGTGTTCATCATAATGTGTGGTATATTGTGTGATATATCACATTGAAAGCTGCTGGCCTGTCTGTCCTACATAGGGGCTATTACAGTCTTTATACTGTATATTGCAGATGACTCCTGGTTTTTTTCCCCTTTGGGCTATTGCATCTTTTGGTTTATTTAAGATGTTCTGGAAGATTTTATATGGTTTGTGTGCATCCCTGAGCACCAACAAGCAGTCAGAAAATATGATGAAAACTCCTTAATCTCACATTTCAATCACAATGTCAACTGAGAAACTGAACATTATAGACCAAGCCAAATCCAGAAATGTTAGGGATTTCCTGGAAGCTTGGCATGAAAACAATTCAGTCATCAATAGGCATATAGAAACAAGCTATATTTACACAACATTCAAAAGAGACAATAAAAAGACCAGAACACATCCTCTCCAGCAGCCAGATAAATCAAGGACAAGGCAACCAGGCAAACAATCAAGCAGAATACTATTTTATTTTATTTACTTATTAAACTTATATGCTGCCCATCGCTTAGAGCAGCGGTTCTCAACCTGTGGGTCGCGACCCCTTTGGGGGTCGAACGACCATTTCACAGGGGTCGCCGCACGCGTTAGCCCGCCATTTTGGTGCCACCGTCACTGCAGGGGTCACCTAAGCGCGTGCTAGCCCACCACGCCCCCTTTGTCACCTCATCGCGTGCGGGGAGGGGGCGGGGCAGGGCGGGGGTCGCGGCATTAGGAAGGTTGAGAACCACTGGCTTAGAGGCGACTCTAGGAGGCTTATAATCATAAAAACACAAAACCTTAAAACAAGTATTAGTACTAAAATTATTTTAAAATTGACAAGACGGGAAGGAAGGGAGCAAGATCATCCAGGAAGAAGATGGGGTCTTAGTACATTAGTCACCTCCAGAATGACACGCCCCCATTGGGGCCCCAGACCAGTTGGCAGAACCAGATCTTCAGGCCCTTTCAGAAGGGTCATAGTGATACAGGTTTGCTCTCTGTTTACGTATATATACCGTAGTAACTTGTCCTGCCAGATTGGTGGGGGTGTGGTTTTCTCTTTGGAAGTTCCTTGATTAGGGTATTCTATATGCATAACTTATAGCCATGGGGGTGCAGTGGTTAGAATGCAGTACTGCAGGCTATTTCTGCTGACTGCCAGCTGCCAGCAGTTTGGCAGTTCGAGTCTCACAGCTCAAGGTTGACTTAGCCTTCCATCCTCAGTAAAATGATCGGTAAAATGGGGACCCAGATTGTTGGAGACAATATGCTGACACTGTAAACCGCTTAGAGAGGGCTGTAAAGCACTGAAGTGGTATATAAGTGCTATTGCTAACTTTATTTTGAGCATTGGAGGTCATGCGTTCTAAATGTATGCAATTCTACCTATCATTTACTTTGAAGAGATTTAATACCATTTAAAATTATTTTTTTGCATAGACTATCAGTTCAATATTTTGGAATGTTCTTTTCAGTGTCATGCAACATGATTGAAAGGTCCATGGTGGAAGCAGCAGTCTTGGAGTGCAGCAGATCAATAGATGAAACAATGTATGTTAGCCTCCTTTATTTTAAAACAAATACCACCAGGAGTTTTTTTGGAGTCACATTGTTAATTGTCCTGTGTCTGTCTTCCCCTGTTGATATTTGGATTTAAAACTCATTAACATTCAGTTTTTTCTCTGGTGACTAGACCTCCTAGAAAGTTTTAACGTTAAAATGTTTCTAATATTAATATGCCATGTCTAGAAGCATTATGGCTTAAACCAGGGAGTATAAATAACAGTATTTTAAAAGGAAATTGTTTTAGAAGAATCTGTAGAACTTTGTGAATGCAAATGTGCTTTTTTGTACTACAAATGATTTTGTTTGCTCAGGGACTTTACAATAGACGTATGGTGCTATGTTACATATGGTTTTAAATATTTTTAAGATGCTACAAAGAGTCTGAGGTCATTTCCTGAACTGGCAAAAGAACCAAACTAATTATTTTTTAATTTACAAGAGAGCTATATAAACACTTTAAAATAGTTGAAATAGTATCTAGTTAAAACAGAATGCAAAATAATTCATTTATAAATGTAAAAACAGATTATGCTAGGGTAGAATTTTTCAAAGGATGCATATTTTTATTGCAGAGAACATATTTTCAACATTATTGGAGCTTTTGATATTCCACGATATATTTACAATTCTGAACGAAAGAAGTTTCTCCCGTAAGTTTTTATTATATAATTGTAAAATAGTTTAAATTTCAGCTACTTTCACATTTTAAAGTTATGTAAAATTTATTTCCTATTCCTTTATAAGAAACAGTTTTATTTTAAACAGTGTTTTATTTCCTTTCAAAAATATTTTTTTTTACCCAAGTCTAAATTTATTTCAGCCTTTCTATGACCGACCACTCTGCACCTAATTTATTTGGCTCTGCCAGGGATAAAGCAGAATTGTTTCGTGAACGTTATATCATTTTGCAACAGGTAGGAAAAATGGAAAGAAGTTTTAAGTTCACTTAGTGCTTAATCATAACACAAAAGGTTTTTTGCGAAAACATGTATACTACGAAACTGTTCAGTTTGAGAGAACGAGTCACCGAGAATCTAGCTTAGATCAAGGGATTTTATTCTGGTATTTATAAATTATTATTACGGTCCTAAATATCCTTGCTAGGCGCTAAGTCTTAGATGCTTCTTATGAATATAGATCAATTTCTGGGTAGGAGTTCATTGGTTAGTCTGTTACTGAGTTCTAGAGAGTAGCTGTACTATTCCACAATCATTCGGGTTTCTTCTTACAGGGGTGGGATAGTCACAGTAGGGCTTATTCAACAGTCTCTCTCTGCTGCCCTTTATGTTTGAAGTTCGATGAAGTCTAAAAGCCATGAAATTACTTTTTCTGAATATTATTGTTGAATAAGAATTTGAGAGTAGTCCTGCCTGAAAAAAAATTGCTGGAATCATAATTTCATGTTGCTTTTCTTTTTAACTGACTCATATTTATTATTGTGCAGAGAACCCATAGGCATGAATTGTTCACACCATCTGCTATTGGCACACAAACAGATGAAAGCAAAAGTAAATTTCAGGTAAAATCAAAATGCTAATGACACATACAACTAAATTGACCTCAATCCTTCGAGTAATCTTCCCTGCAAGATGTCTTGGACTGTATTTCCCATAAATTTAAGCCAGTGTGGGAATGATTGGTGAGTGAATTCAACCCTTCAGGAGGGCATTTGATTGGAGGGTTAGGGTTGGAGAAAGCTGCTTTTGAATTTTGGGGGATGTTTTTTTGTACCTGCAAAGATCTACTGAAGACTTTGAAATAGATGGACAATCTTTTGATGCTTGTGGGCCACACATCATTGGGGAGTAGCTGAGGACTGCATAGGAGTTGGGACCACAAGTGGTTGAGGCTATTCTTGGAGTGATCTATTTTAATTGTATTTCACCTAAAAATGGCAGGTTTTGCTTCCAATTTTTGGGAATCATGGGGGAGGGGGTTGGTTTCCAAGGGCCACAAAAAAGTGTCTTAAAGGTCACATGTGCGCTACCTCTAATGTAGTTCTTACTAATCTGGTGTCTCTTGATTCCAGCTCAAAACTGTAGAAACTCTTTTGGGCAGCTCTGCCAAAATGGGAGAAGTGATTGTTCTTGGCATGATCACCCAGCTTAAGGAGGTAAGCTCTGTGGTAGCGGTGATCTGCTGTGCTATATTCTGATGGTAACAGATAGGATTTGTGTTCAGTTGGCTACGAAAGAGAAGAACATTATTTCTAAATATTAACATTGTTTTTTTGTTTCCCACCTTTATGATTTTTACAAATAATTCAAGGCAGCAAACATATCAGGTCTGGTGCCTTATCCACTAGACCAAACTCCAAATTAATTATTGTTAAACAGATGTTGGGAAAAGGTACCATAGGAATATGATCTTAGCTAGTGAGCAATTACTAAAACTGAGTTTTAATGGTTTTTTTCCCCAATCCTTTTAAGGGAAAGTTTTTCTTGGAAGATCCTACTGGAGTTTTGCTATTAGACCTTAGTAAAGCAATATCCTTTATCTGTATATACAATATGGACAGGAGCTTTATCTTTTATTTAAATTAAATTAGCATATTTTGCAATATGGCAGCTTAAGATTTTCATCTAATTACCGTATTTTTCGCAGTATAAGACGTTCCGGACCATAAGATGCACCTAGCTTTTGGGGAGGAAAAAACAAAACAAAACCTGCCTCTGCCTCCCAGCAATTTGCCTCCTTACAGCAAACAGTCTGGTCAGCTTCAGCACAGCCTGATTTAGCACAAGCAGCTGATTGGTGGTTGGATCTGCCTCCCAGAATACTGCCAATCAGTTGTTCCAGGCTGCGGGGATCGCCGCCACCCATCGCCGCCGTCGCCATCCATCGCTGCTGCCTATCGCCACCTCCACACATCCTGTTTTCAGCCTCCACACGTCCCATTTTCGGCCTCCGCGCGTCCCGTTTTCGGCCCATTCCAGGCGGTGAGGATTGGCGGCAGTGATCCCCGCCACCTGGAACGGGCCAAAAACCGGACACGTGGAAGCTGAAAATGGGGTGCGCGGAGGCTGAAAATGGGATGCGCCGAGGTCGAAAATGGGGCGCGGGAGGCGGCGATAGGTGAAGGTGGCGATCCCCGCAGCCTGGAACAGCTCATCGGCGGTATTCCGGGAGGCCGATCCAACCACCAATCAGCTCCTCGTGCTAAATCAGGCTGTGCTGAAGCTGACCAGCCTGCTGCAAGGAGGCAAATTGCTGGGAGGCAGAGGCTGAAGGGTGGGGGCTGGCGGGTGGGTGGGGCTTTGGCAACATTCGCTCTATAAGACGCATAGACATTTCCACCCACTTTGGGGTGGGGGGGAAGTGCGTCTTATAGACCAAAAAATACAGTAGAAGTTAAATGATAACTTACGATTCATGGTGATAAAGGGTTCTATTTTTAATATTACATTGGGATAGATATCAACTTATTTTTGTGAAATCTTAATTTTTACCTATCAATTTTGTGCTATTGCACAATTAATTTATTACAAATGGTTATTTCAAACTTGGTTTACCTAAATATTTATTTATCTAATAAATATTACCCTTAACTATTAATACCAGTTCCACAGTGGTTTATATACAGAGTCATGTTTTGTTTTAACAGAAGGTAAGAGTTCTGTAATGGATTATATATATATAAAATCATGTTCTAGTTTAACAAAAAAAAATATATGAAATAAAACAGATTGTGTATAATCAGTTTTGCTAATTTAATTACATTACTTCAATAAGGTCTGATTTGTGATCCAGCATGTTTCTGGGAATCTGATTTATAATTTTGTTCAACTCATGTACAATTATCCTTATTCCTGTCACATATAAATCACATACAGTACAAGATACCCATAATGATAGGTTTCAGATGCTGCATTAAACCATAATGTGAAGTATATGGGTTGGCTTAGTAATTCTAGCCATTTATTTTATAAATCATTGTTTATGATTTAGTGCAATGAATCATACCTTAGTTAACGATAATTAAACAAGCCATAGCTTAACTTAACCAGTAAATATATTCTAAGTGGCACTGTAGAGTATAAATCTGACAGTAAGAAGATTCTGTGCTAATTCTATATTTGAAGTTCTTGTTCACGCTTTAAATTTACTGTTGTTTTTTTACTGGAAAAGAGGCTTGAATAGAAAAGGCTGAAAATAGTTGTTTTTCTGCTCAGTGGAGTTTTATGTAACTGGTTCAAGAAGACACTTGCTGTACTGTATTACATTTCCTTTGTGAGGAAAATGGCAAATCTAATACGATAGCAACATTAAAATGTTCCAAGAATGTAAACGTTTTGTGAGCCATTTTTTAATTTCTTTTCATTTTTTTTCCTTTTTAACGACCCCGTAATCCCTTAATTCAGCATAGAATTGGAGCGACTCAATTGCTCAACCTTCCGAGTGGAAGGCGAGCGTCTTCACCACTAGGCCACCACGCTGCTCTTCCATTTCTTTTTTAATAATAGTTATATATTCTGGCTATATAATTTTTGGAAAAAAATGCCCTGATACTTAATGCTAAGGTTAATTTTGTAAAAAATAAAATAAATCCGGTGCCTCAATGAAAGCAGACTGGTTATACTGATCTTACTTTGTTTTCTGATGTTGGGCGTTTTCCCCACTGACCAGTTCACTCATTATGCTTAGTTATGCTTAGGATACTGCTCACAAACTATTTTCTGTGGTTTGCAAAATTCAGGGTCCCTGAAACCCTTTTCTGGGTTATGCAAATTCAAATGAGTAGGTATTTTAAAATGTATCCATTTTAATTTTTAATACAGATATAGCCCACCTAAACCAATGCTCTTTGGGGTCCTCAAATTGTTTCTAAGAATGTAGAGGGGTCCTGAGACCAAAATGTTTGAGAACCGCTGCTTGAGACTGAGTTACTGCCAGTCATGACTGTACACTGGATTCTAGTAAACTGGAAACAATATCGTGCAATTGGTTACGAAAATCATTTTGCAAATTACAGAGAACCATTTATAGGTAATATTGCTTTGCCAGTTCACAAGGCTTTAGAAAAATATATTCACTACTTAATCATTTAATGGATAAGTATGGTATGTGAATGTTCCTATTAATTACTATATTTCTACCATGAAATCTTAGAAGCAAAAACAATGTATTTTTGATGAGTTTTCAACTGAAGGAACATTTGACTAATTGGTTTTGAGCAACTGCTTTCAAAATATTCTGATTACATTTGAGTCTCAAAAAAAAGTGTGAGATTTAGATTGACACTGTGGTTATAGGTATCATTTCTCCTTTTGAAATGATGACAAACATTCCAGGAATTTTGCTTACTTTATTCCACAGGTTGGTATGAAGATGAAGTATTTCATGTCACTGCTTTTGGATTTCCACCTACAGAACCTTCTGCTACTACTAGGTATTTTTCTTATTTCCAATAACCTCAGGAGGGATGATCTGTGCTTATGGAAGAAAAAAGTCAGCAGCTATGGACATGAAAATGGAATAATTGTGGGGTAAAAAATCCCAAGGTTTACAAAAATACTTACAAAAGAAACTTTAAGGAGGAAGTGATCTTAAAAAGTCCCATAATTATTCAGCAGGACAGAATACTGATTGAGAATTTAAAAAAAAACCATATGAGTTAAAGGGGGAATGGATTACAATATGCTATATAGAAACAGAGAGAAATAGAAACATAAGGTATACAGTAGAAAGAAGTTTATTGGATTGGCATGCTATCTGTTTATATTGCGAAGTTTCTTGATCAGAACTGAAGAAACTTCTTGGATGAGAAGTGAAACGTCTTCAAGGAAAAACAAAGTCCATTTGCTTTTTGAATAAGCACCTTTGGGATTATTTTTAAAATGTTTCCAGATTCAAAACAGAGTTGCCCATAGTCACCATTTGGGAAACCTGAGATTGTAATATCATTAAAATTGGATATGAATAACTGTACCCTATTATTCCCCCTAAAAATAAGCTTGCAGCAAAAAGGAATGTTCCTGCTTTTTAATTTTCGAGTGAAACATTTTAAAATAACTCTATTAGAGCAGATTATAATGCAAATAGAGCATATTGCCCTTTTCTCAAGTTGGAAATTTTATTTATTTTTTATTTTATTTATTAAATTTATTTGCCACCCATGTCGCCACAAGGCGACTCTTGTGGCAGCAGTTGACTTATGACAGATTGTAATGTGGTTCATATTGAATACCACAAGTTTGAAATGGATTGAAAGAGCCTGGCAACTTTATTACTTCAGATTTGACAAAGTTTAAAACAATTTTTAAGCAGTAGGATAGGGAAGCAAGTAAGACAACTCTATCCAGTCTTTATTACTATAAACCCTAATGTAATTCATAGAACTATGCTCAAAATAGTGTAAAACAGACCTCAGTTATTAACACTACAAATCAAGATAGGACTAAATCTGGTGTAGATTTCTAAATAGTTTACATCAAAGGCCAATCTTTTAAAATCTCCTTTTAGGTTAAGTCAAATCATCTGGCTTTGTTTATATAATGCAGAGCCATGGTTCATTAACAAGACATAGTAAATTGATTAAAATAAAACACTAAGAATTATTTACAAAGCATAATGGTTTGGATCATCCATATACTAAACAAAAACCAAATATTTGTTTGACATGATGGGTAAACTCATGACACTTTATTTTATTGATAATTTCCATTCCATTTTCCATATGAAAATACAGCCACGGCAGTGTTCAGAAACTGCATGCAGAAGTTTCATTTTATTGTAAGCTTGCCCTTTTCAGTGAAAGTGAAAACGTAAAGTTTTGTATGTGAAATAAGAGCCAAACTTTGGCAAAGATAATTTTTGATTTGGTATATTTATTATTCTTAACAGTGGCTTCCATGATATGGGAATACAGGTGATTAAAAAGAATATTAAAATTTTAGAAACTTTGTACAATTAAGTGAAGGTATATTGTGAGAGTTGAGGTTTATTTTTAATGTGTAATATACAGGTAGTCCTCAACTTACAACAGTTCATTTAGTAACCAGTTACAATAGCATTGAAAAAAGTGACTTAATACCGTTTTTCACATCATGGTCATGTGATCAAAATTCAAATGCTTGGCTACTGACTCATATTAAAATGTCCCAGGGTCACGGGATCACCTCTTATGACCTGACAAGCAATGTCAATGGGGAAGCCAGATTCACTTAACAACCGTGTTACTAACTTAACAACTACAGTGATTCATTTAATAACTGTGGCAAGAAAGGTGGTAAAATGGGGCAAAACTCAGTTAACTGTCTTGTTTAGCAACAGAAACGTTGGGCTCAATTGTGGCCATAATTCGAGGATTACCTCTACTTGCTTCATGATTTTAGAGAAGTATGAGCTTCAGTACAGCCTGTAAGTATTTGTTTATGCTGCAGGGGATATTATGGCAACATTAACTTTTTTGGAGGGCCTTCTTCAACCTCTGTAAAAACTTCTGCAAAATTGAAACAAATGGAGGAAGAAAATGAGGATGCCATGTTCGTGTTCCTTTCAGATGTTTGGCTGGACCAAGCAGAAGTTTTAGAAAATCTCCGCATTATGTTTTCAGGTAATCTTGTTGCTCCACATATATATGCTGGATTTATGCAAGGAAAGGCCAAAGTATTCCAAGCTGTTCAGTTTATGCAATGAAGCAAATTAAGAAAAAATGTTACTCAAGTTTATAGTATAGAATGTTGATCTTTTAATGATATCCGTTGGTAGTAGAATCGGGCAAAGATTTTTATCTTGCAGAGCAGATCATCACATAATACGTTTATAGAACTTGCTCCACAATATGGTTAGCATGCCACACATTTTGATTGTAACTGATAATTATCTCAGAATCTTTAATTACCACGACTGCCCAGGGTTTTTTTTTGTTCTTTTTTTCTTTTTCAGCCTTGTGCTGCAACTCTAAAGCTGTGGAAAATGCTTTGCTCCTATCTCTAGCTTCAGGTTTGGAAGAGGGTGAGGATAGCTGCCTTTTTGACATTTGAGGTTTCCAAGAAAGGAGACATTCCTTCCGTAATTAGGCAACACTTAAGAATGCACACAAATTATGGGTTTACCCTCAGTTCCACAATTAAAAGAATACCTGTGAATCACAGTTCATTTTCCATTTGTGAACTGACAGCCTTTTTTACATAGTTCTCAAAGAAAATTAGTTCACAAAGCAAGGAGCCAATATTAACAGCTATTAAATATGGTGGTTAAGTAGAACCCTACTGTACAGAGGTAGTGAACTATTAAAAAACAATTGCCAGGAGGCAAAAGCAGTAAAGAATTATTGTCAATATGCTTTAATATTTTCTAAAAATGCTGGTTAGGGTTAGGGACTTGTGATACAGCAGAACTCTTACTACTAAGGTAGTCAGCCTGAAACTTTTAATAAACGTTTTGCATAAGTAAAAAAAAACATATTTCAGTCTCAAGAATTATGTATTTTGTTGCCCTTCCTTAGGAAGTCTTAATTTGTCCAGGTTAATACAAGTTTCCTGGTTTTCTCAGTTCAAGGCTTATAGAACAAACTGATCTCAGATGCAAGGGTGAATGAGATGAAATGACAGACATAAATATATTTACCATCAGAATAATACTAAATATTGTTTCCATATGTGAGATTGATGCAAGTTTTGATTTGTCCTTAGTGATGTATTATATTCTCAATGGAGAAGAGCTTTCCTACAAACCAAATAGAAATAATAGTCCTTGTTTCTCCATCCAGGTTATTCGGCCATGCCTCCAAGTTGTTTTTTTTTCTGTGGGAATTTTTCTTCTACTCCATATGGAAAAAATCAAATTCAGTCACTAAAAGGTACTTGGAATCCATCACCTTCCTGGTTTTTTTTAATAAATAAAATATTTTGTATTTTATATGTCAGTTAAATATTGATTTTCAAGACAATAATGCTTATTCTCTATAAAAATATTGTTTGAATTTGCCTTCTGAACCCCATCGGGCTTTTTATTTTTCTGGTTTTGTTTTCTAATTCTGAAATGAAAATTGACAAGAGGGAAAGAAAATAACTCCAGTACTTTTTTATGTCTTTAGATTCTTTGAAAGCACTAGCAGATATAATATGTGAATACCCCAGTATCCATGAAAGGTATGTTCCATATTATTTGCTTGGTGAAATATCTTTATAGAACACGTGTTCCTCACATTAATCACATAGAAATAATCCCCATGTCGAAATTTATTTCAGCTGTAAAAAAAAAGACACTTAAACTGAGCTTAATATATTTTGTAAATTAGCTAAAAATTCTACTCAAACAATTCTACTGAATATTGTGTTAGCTGGGAACTGAAGCTACAAAATCCAGAGGTATTGTGACTTTTTATGTGTCAGACCTGGAGGCCACAAGAGCACATCGTGGGTAGCAAATGATAAAAATATGTGTGACATCATACAAGGGTCCTAACCTACGTACTTGTAATGGATTCGTGACATCTAGATGCATGTCAACATTTTGTGTCATGATTTGTTGTAGATGCTGCTAGAAGCTGCATTCAGTTTAGCTCCTTACTTTATTTTGTAAGGGCTGGTTCTACAGATGAGAACTCCCAGGAGAATTGCCTAGTTCAAGCCATATATTACTTGCCCCAGCTTCTTAAACCCTAATTATCTTTAATAATATTACACTAAATTTTAATGAACATTTCATTTTATACCCACCAGTAATACTAAATCAAATGTATTCATTCATTATTTGTAGAAGTCGATTTGTATTTGTTCCTGGTTCTGAAGACCCTGGTCCAGGCTCCATTTTACCCAGGTACATTTTTGACTTAATATCTATAACAAGGTTATATCATTGGGAATCTGTAGTGTTTTTCATATGTATGTATGTATGTATGTATGTATGTATGTATGTATGTATACACATATACTTTTTTTAGGCCACCACTTACTGAAAACATTACTGAAGAATTCAGACAACAGGTGCCATTTTCAGTTTTCACAACAAATCCTTGCAGGTATGTGTCCCTCATATGGCCATTTAATAATGGTGGATTTCTGCACCGGGCACAGGATTGAAATAAATGGTCACCAATGTGTTCCTATTTTATTTATTTATTTTGGTGATGTTATAAAAACACTGGCATTCCATGATAGCTGAAATTTTACTTTATAGCAAACTTTGCTATGGAGTAAAATTCTCTTCTGACCCTCCAGAGGACCACTGGAAGCAATCTGGCGATCCATCACTAGAAAGGTCAGGTTACAATTATTTTATCCCATTTAGAGGGTAAGAGGCCTTTGAAAGCCAAATGTTTTTGATCCTCAGCCTTATGTTATCCCTAACCTATTAATACGAGCCCCCAAACTCTTCTTAGTGGGAATTTGAGCTATGTTTGTTGCCAAATATTGATTTCCAGAAATCCCCCTTCCACTTCCATATCCCCCCTCCCAAACCACAAAAAATGAGCTGAAACTGCTATTTGAGGGTACATTAGGTAATTTAGGAGTTCAATAATGTAATCTTGCAGTATTTGTGAGGTTGCAAGTACATAGAGACCACTTATCTCTATTACTTAGCAACAAATCTATACAAAAATTTGGGACAGAGCTGCTGGCATATTTGGCTTAATGGTAAATTCTCTTTGGTTATTGGTGATCCCTCAGAAGAGATAAAAGTTGCATTTGTTACTTTCAGAGTCCAGTACTGTACACAGGAAATAATAATCTTTCGGGAAGACTTGGTAAACAAGATGTGCCGTAACTGTGTCCGTTTCCCTAACAGTAGTTTGGATATTCCTAATCATGTAAGATCAAAAGAGCATTCAATATTTTGAATTAAAGTTTGGGTTGAGGGATTTTAATTGGCTAAGAAATTGAAGGAAGTATAGGAGTAAGGTATTTCCCTTGCTTGAAGTTCTTACTGATTTGGTTACGGTTTAGGCAGATAACATCAAACAAGTTTACAAAGATTTTGTACAGGAAACAATGCAGAGAAAATGAGAGACAAAATGAAACGTGTAATTTAGTGGAATAACTATATTAAAAGTTAATATGGATTAAGGTAACTAAAATGGAGAATAATTTCCCCAGCAAAGAATGGTTCATTGAAATATTCTGCAGCTATTCACCAGCTCTGCATGGTAATCACTCTGCTTTAGATGGTGTAATTTTAACGGAATCTCACAATATTGCTCAGAATAGTGTTCTCAAGTTCCTTCAAAACTGAGGGAATTGAAACAAATCTTAGATCTGGTTCCATAATCTGGTAAACCAATCAGGTCTGTTAACAAGCATATTTTATTGACCATCAAACAGGACAAAATCATTTTTGAAATCTGTAGTTATTTATTTGCAATAATTCCTGCTGAGCTGAGGGGTTCTATGTTTGGAAAGAATTGCAACATCAGTTTACCTTCATATGTAATTTAATAGCAGTGTTTTTCATCTTTCAGTTTGTAAAAACTATTTTATCACAAGGACATCTGACTCCATTGCCTCTTAATGTCAGCCCTGTCTATTGGGCCTATGACTACACCTTGAGAACCTATCCTTTGCCAGATGTAATTGTTTTTGCTGACAAATATGACCCATTCACTGTAACCAACACCGATTGCCTTTGTATAAATCCGGTAAGATCTTGCTTATATTTTTCCATCCTCAAACAATGATGAAAACATGTTTCTAACAAGCAAAATATATTAGAAATAACAAAGCTGCTCAAATCCCAAACTAACAAATCCTCCAGAGTCCAGATAGTATTTGTTGTGGACTTTTGTTGTTGTTGCTCATAATAGATATTATCTGCAGCATTATGAAGCATAGTAGCATCTTCTGTCATTAAAAATAATATTTCTGTCAGAGCATCCATCTTACTTTCAACTGTTTTAAGATAGGTTAAAAATATTTCTTGTAGACAGAAAATAAAAGAAAAAAATTATTTGTAATGACTACTTCTGTCATATTAATTTTCACTAATAAAGACTTACCGCATGATGTATTTGAAATTATATTTAGAGGTGTTAAGTATGTATTTTAAAATTATGCCTAAAGAAAAGACGTGTATATTCAAGAAGATGACATGGATGAATTTTTTTGCTATGCTGTTTTTCTTAAATGCCAGGGATCTTTTCCAAGAAGTGGCTTTTCATTCAAAGTATTCTACCCCTCTAGCAAAACTGTTGAAGACAGGTAAGGTCACTTTTTAAAGAAAAATTACAAGAGTATACAAGAACATCTAATTTATTGTTCTTCATGCTGTCTGATAAAAACAGATATAACTTGATAGTTGTAGAGTTATTGAATAAATATAGCTTGACAAAAAAAATTATCACCATTTTTATTTTGTATCTCCAGCTTTATCACTATTAATTATATAAAATAAATGTGCTTTTTATATAGATATAATATGGAATTAATAAGAATGTAGAGGTAAGAGATAACAAGTAACAAGAAGGAGTTGTTATTGTGCTGAAGGGCACAGCCCTGACAAGGATAAGGTGATCTCAATCCTAAAAGTCCTAAATCAAATTACAAAACTATCTCAATAGAGAAATATTTGGATTGAAACTTAAAAAACAGAATTCTCATTGTGAGCACAAATAAGTAAATATAGTTCAGCCTGTTTCTGAATTTGATAATGGTAAAGTATTTCTCTATTAAATACATCCACAGAATGTCAGCTGATAAACAAGATTAATAGTGTCCTTTTGCTAGTTACCAGAGAGAAACTGTATTTTGGCATGATTAATGATTTCTAACTATACCCAGATTAGGTATACTATGGGACTGCTTTAGAAAGATACAGAATTTGCTTGACAAATTGTGTTGAAAGCAATCAATCAAAACATGGAACACCAATTCTGTACCAGTTATGAAATGCTGGGCTTGAGTTTTACAATCTTAATTGTTTGGACTTTGGAGCCATTTTACTTATTACACAGACCCAACTGGATATTATGATTTTCCTCACAGGTCTCTTATGTAGTGAACCTCGTACCTTAAAAAAACAAGTGGCCTTAGTGTATAAATGTTGAACGTTTTTTTAAAAATGTGTTTTCCAGGTTGCCTTTCCTTCCATCTGGTTTGAGTAATTGAATTTAATATAGTAGATTGTTTCTGTAGGGATTTTTAAATATTGTTATCTGAGTTGTGAAAGTTATGTTCCAAGACAAAGTATATGTATGAATAATTCAGTCAGATATATAAATTAATAATGTTAATGATAGTGTTTTGCATTATCAAGTCTTTGATGTAGTCAGTGCAGAGGCTAAAGAAGTAAATACTCTTCAAATACTTTAAGAAAAGAAGTACTACCGGTATGTTGGTTTCAAGACTGCCAATGTAGATACAAGTAATGTTAACTTCGTTTTTTGTTTTAAATTTTCAGCAAACTCCATGGTCTCTAAATCTCAATCAAGAAGAATAAGCCAAAATTTCTCGCCTTAAAATGACTGAAGTACTACAACTGTGTCTTAAAATTTAGGATCATGATTGTAACCTCATGTTATAGCTAATATATCTTATGTATTATATATCATGTTATAGCTAATATATCTTATGTATTATATATCTTGTAAATACATTTTAATATAAGGATGTTCATGTGTCACATCTTATACTTCAAATAATTTGACTTTACTCTTACAAAAAGAAATATTTTCTACTGCTCCTTACTTCCAAAATATTGAAAGCAAAAGTCTATTTAACTTTCTTCTGATTAGTATTAAGCAAATAACCTGAATATTCTTTAGAACAAATATATAATTTTAAACAGGACTATATACAGTATGGGAGGAAATACTGGCCTTTAAAAATGTCCAAATTAAAACATCCCCTATCCCTGTTAAGCAACCAAGATGGAATATCTAAAATGCAGAAAAATTCAACTATCACTGGTTTTATAACTTTTTAAGATGCCTGCATACAAACTGTTCACTATAGTATTTTAACCATTTCAGTGGCTCAACTTTTTCTCCTTTATGAACTACAGAACTAGTGTAATTTCCTTAACTATTAAAGCAGCTATCCCAAACTCCAATTTAGTTAGAACTGACTCCCAGAATTTAAAGACAACATGACCCAAAGTAGAGTAAAAAAGCTAAAATCTACAACTGATCTGAATTTAGAAGAGCAATAAAGGGTTTTGATTCCTGTTGCTAAGCATTAACAATGTCTTATAAGGGAAGATGTTAGAAACTTAATTTTTTTCTTTTAAATGAAAGGGGATATTGCCCACAAGTTACTTGTACATACCAACAGCAAGTTTCAGGAATTGCTGTGATATAAGCTTTAGAAAGGATCATACAAAATGGAAGTCTTAAGTTATTTTAAAATGTTAATGGCTTGAAGGTTACCTTGAATAGATCTATATACTACTAAAACACTTGTTCCTGTAACCTTCAGCTGGGTGAAACAGCGCATCAAACTTTTTCATACAAGGTACTTGTATGATTTACAGAATACACCTGAAATTCTGGACCCATGACTCCCATGGAATTGAAATTTGCCAATATTTATAAAATATTTTATGACAAAAATTATAAAGCATGTTGTGACATAATATGTCATAAAACATTTCCTGTGATCAATTGCTATGTTTGGCTGCTATACAGTTCAAGGAAGGTACATCTGTGAGTATCTCCCTGGAATTTGTAAAAAGTTTCCAATACATTAAAAGCTCTGCCATTGTTTAAAAGCACTGAGGAATGTGGTAGGAAAATATATCTAATGTTGACCTAGTGAGTCATGGGTTGTGTAGTAAGCTGTATAAGACCTGAACAAATGTTAGTCATACGCTGAAAAAATGCTTTCATGTTTGATTGAGAAATATGATTGATGGAACTTGGGTATGATCCTCTCCAACTTGCCAGCAGTCTGCTTTTGGCCATCACAACAGGTATGATAGCTGTAATGGCACACAGAGCTAAGGCATGATTAGCCAGTAAAAGTTATCACCTACTGCTTACAGAATTAGTCAATACATCAATTTATTCTTTCCTGTCTGGGCCCTGTGAGTATGACCACCACCATTGTGCCAGCCAAGGAAAAAGTATTTGAAAGAAAGCAGGTGCAATAGTTGTTCCTGATACTAGCAGCTTATTCCTTGCCTTCTAGGCATACAAAGGAACTGAGGACTGGATCTACTCTGCTGCACTACCCCAAAAATGTTCAGGGTAACAACTTGATGTTTGGATTCTAACAAGACTTCTTAAACTTCATAAAGTTTTTACACCTGGTGCTGAGTTGTTTTCCTACTTTAGTTTGGCAGTTGTTTGGAAGGCTCCTAGTATGTTGCCAAGTATCTGTCATAACTTGGCTCTGATCCTGTTCCTTATATTTTCTGGCAAAGATGCCTTTGCCACAAAGGTCCACGCTCTCAAGAGCGCTTGGCCTATTTTCCGTCCCAAAAGGGGATGAACCGCCATTCCGTTTACTGGTCGCTATGGTAACAGGCCAGAACCGCCATATTGTTAGGAATGTTTCCATGGCAACAAAACCACGCGCGAGCGATAACCGCCACATCGTTTGATTTAGTATCTAGAGGGACCAGGACGTCTCCCTTTGTGCAACTGTCTGTCGAGCCGGCCGAGCAAAGGAAACGAAGCCCGCTTTGGAGGCATGACGGACCATTTAGGCCTGGAGGACTTGAATCTGACAGGAGAAGAAGCCGAGCGCCTGACAAACGCTTTCAAGGAGGAGGGATTCCGCACTCTTTTCGCGGAATACGTGGCCGAACTGAACGATCCCGAACAAAGGGCCATTTATGAGGCCGAAGTGATAGCTATGGAGCGGCAGCGGGGCGTCGAAGCCCGCTTCCTTCACCCCACCCCGGGCTGGGTCCTGCGCACGAGCCAGGCTGGTAGCCGGCGCTGTTACATCAACATCTGCAGCAACCGGCTAATCGGGAGGCCGGAGCTTCGGCCAGAGCCTGGAGGTTACTGCTGGTCCCTGCCACACTCCTTAGCGCCGGGCCGCGAGGAACTGAGCCGCAAACAGCCACGTGGGCCTCGCCGCCTGGTCTACGACGTCGTCTTCCACCCGCGCACCCTGCGCTTGGCCGACCGCATGACCCAATTCCGCCGCCTGGTGAACGACACGGCCTTGGAGGCGATAGAGAAAAATTTCTCCCCGCAACTGGACCGCACGAACGCCGTCCCCCTCAACCGCATCAAGTATAAGGGCGTCCCGCAGGCCACGCTGCTCCGGACGCCGCTGGCCGCGGGAGCTCGACCGTCCCCAGAAGAGTCCGGAGAGCCAGACGACTCCCCCTTGCCGCCTTTCCCTTCGCCCTACACCTATCCGCCGCCCAGCCCGCAGTACGAAGCTCCGAGGCCCCCTCCGCCCAAGCCCCCTCCGCCTGCCACCACTCCGCAATGGACTCTCCAGCACCGCTCCTACGTGGACCTTCAGGATTATCGCAACAGCCGGGACTCCGCGCCTAGCCCGATCCCCCGCGAGTTGGTGATGACCATTGAACTGCCGTTGCTCAGCTCTGCCGCCCAGGCCCAGCTGGAGATCCGTGGCCAGGAACTCCAGCTGGATTCGCAGCGCCCTTCTGCCTACCATCTGCGCGTCCCGTTGCCCTACGCGGTGGACGAGAGCCGTGGCCGGGCCACGTTCAACAAAGCCAAGAAACAACTGGTGGTCGTCCTGCCGGTTTTGCGGAAGCCTGACCCGGGGCTTACTTTCAGCGTTCAAGCTGATCAAATCGAGGCCTCGCCAGAAAACGAGGAGCAGCTGCCAGAAGACAGCTGCATCTGCCCGGATAAGGACGGTGCGGAAGTGTGTCAAAAGATCAGCTATTCTGAGCAGGCGCTTCCCGTTCTTGCGTCCGACGTAGAAATAACTCCGACACCCTCTTTGGCTGATGCTGTGGATGCTGCTTTAGTTTCTGATTTGAACGGCCCAGTTCCGCTCAGTGCCCACGAACGCACTACACGTACCAATCTGCAGTTTTCGATGCATGCGGGAGAAGAGAATCCCATCGTTTCTTGTGCTTCTGAATTTAGTGCTGCACTTCCCGTGTGCAACGAGAACAATAGTGAAGGGGATCCGGATTTAACCAGAAGCAGTAACAACGTGATCTTAGGTGCACAGCCTGAAGGTACCGGCTTAGATTCCCTTTCCACCTCTCTGCATACTGACCACACTTGGAAGCTCCCTACAGATCCTGCTGTTTCTTTAAATCAGGAACATCTCTGTACCGACATGGAACTTAATAAAAGTCCCAACATTCCTAATGTTGAACTCCCATTGTGTCCAGATAACAGCACAATCCCGTGTAAATGGCCCTCTGATAGTTTGGATCATTCGGAGACAATTTTGTCAACTGACAATCTAGATCAGAGTCCTGAGTTTTCTGGAAACTCAGATACAGCAAACCCCACTACCACTAACCAGGTGGAACATTCTGTTTTGTATCCTGGAAAGAGACCCACTGTTTCTTCAGTTCAGCCTTCACAAAAGCTTGAAGTTGCTGTAGACACTCATATAACCTCTACTTGCACTCCTGATCCTTCAATATCTCCTGCCAGCACTCTGTGTCCTCCTTTTAACTGTACTCAAGATGAAAAGTCTTTGGTGATCCTCTTACAGGTTCCAGATATTGTTCCCCTAAGTTTCCAAGGGGAAGTGGGCACAAATTACTACTGGGTGAATTTTGCAAACAGAGACACTATTTCCTACCATTTCCTCTTGCAGTTTCTTCCTGAAAATAAATTATCTTCTCCAGAAAGTGAAATTAATGTATCACCTAATAATGTTGTCATTATCCTCTCCAAATCACCTGAAACCACTGGAATTTGGACAAAGTTCTATTTTGGTTCAAATTATGACAATTTACAGGTAAATTTCTTTTTAGATTTTTGTATTATTATAGACAACTGTATTTAAGTTCTTTACAATTTGGAAATATATGTGATAGTTCAAAATTGTACATGTATTTTATTTCATTTTTTTCTGTACAGAATGTGGGGTAGTAAATTTTATCTAATTTGCCCAGTAATTTAATTCTTTCAGCAGTTGTTTGAGGTAATAAATTAGTGATTGATCCAAATTTACACTTGTTTGCTATTTTGTTACCACAGTGTGAAGGTCAGCATAGCAAATATACTCCAAAGCAAGTTCTCATAGCTGTATTTTAGGTTGTAGCTTTAGTTGATGCAGTAAATATGTAATTGCTTAATTACTGTGCATTTCTGATATTTTTGATAGTGGCTTGATGTCCTGTGAATGGAAATCACAGTTAGGACTCTTTAGAAATAAGATGTATCAGAATACTGGACTATTGGAAGGAGAGAGAGTTACGTCACTGCCTGAGTGAACAGTGGTTTCCCCTTGCTGTTTTTCTTTAACTGCTCAGCTAAACTGCTCAGCTAAACTGCTCAGATATTGTAGTTGGATATAAAGGTTATTACTTGATGGCAGTAGTTAGCTCCATTTTAATCCTAGAAAGTTATAAGGTTCTTCTTATTCATCTTCTCCCTTTTGCAGCATTATTCATTGGATATGGAATCTGTACAGACTTTCAAGGTAGAGTTTAGAAATCTAGAATATCTTCATTTGGGACAAGGTTTTGTTAAAATAAAAAGAATACTGATTTAATTCATTGCTCTTTTTAGACTAATATTCTATGGTATATTGTCCCATTCTTAACTCTTATCTGCCTTTTCTGTCAAATAATCTGAACACTGAATCACTCACAAGATCACTGATTATAGAGCTTCTAGATTGTAGAAGCTCTATATTTTGGTACACTTTTCATGTAATGCTAAATTATTGCCAGCAGAAGATGCCTATATAAAGCACCTGGCTCAAACATTCTCCCTTTTCACCATCGCCTGTGGGATGGAGGAGAAATCAAATCAAATCTAGCTTCTAAGATTCTTGGTTTCATACTATATGTGAAATAGGAATTACAGTTTAAAATAAATTCTGCTTTTGCTAAATGACAATGAAAAACAATTCAGGGCTTGATCTTTTTGTTCAGCAATATCTATTTTAAAATATATAATATATTTATAGTTATATGCTCACAAAATAAAAACTAATAAGAGATTTTGTTCATTTTGAAGATATAAACTAGATATAAAACAAACTTGATTTTTCATTTTGTTGGAAAATTCACTACGAATACGCGATGTAGCTCTATAGAAAGAGAATTTTAAAGTCTAGAAATAGCAACTACAATTCCAGCCAATTGTCATGCAGTTAGTAGAACATCTAAGGCAGTGGTCCTCAACTTTCTGACTCTGTGGCCTGGTGGTGCCAGCAGGGGTGGAAGGGATGGTTTCGCATGCACGCCCGCCACTTCCACAATTGAAGCTTCGTGAACTCATCTGCCACTTGTGCAGACCAATCCCCCACAGTACTGGTCCATGGACCGGAGGTTGGGGACCCCTGATCTAAGGGATCTAAGTATATGGACGGCTAGTATGTAAGATATACTATAGTCATGTTTAGTTGTTTCAAGTCATTTAGGATTTCAAGGTTACTGACCAGCCCTTTATATTAAGTTTAAAAAAAAATAGAGCAGCCACCAGTGAAATTGTTTCAATTAATGAAATACATTACATTCTGATAACTACAAGTAGTCCTCAGTTTACAACCACAATTGAGCCCAAGATTTCTGTTGATAATTGAGATAATTGTTAACTGAATTTTGCTCCTTTTAATTACCTTTTTTGCCACAGTTATTTAGTGAATCATTATAGTTTTTAAATTAGTAACATGGTTGTTAAGTAAACCTGATGTCAGGCTTCCATTGGATCTTCAGGCCTGCCACCTGACTGCCTCATTGACTTTGCTTGTCAGAATATCGCAAAAGGTGATCATATGACCCCCAAGACACTGCCACTATCATAAATATGAGTCATTTGCCAAGTGTCTGAATTTTGATCACATGACCATGGGGATGCTATAAAGGTCATAAGTGTGAAAAATTGTTGTAAGTCACTTTTTTCAGTAATGTTATAACTTTGAACGGTCACTAAATGAATTTTTGTAAGTTGAGAACTACCTGTACTTTTTCCATCAGTCCAGCTGCAGCTTTGCAGACTAGTTGAGACATAAAAGTCATTACTATAACAGTTGCATAGAGATGTTCATATAAGTTACGGTTGCCTAATCTATGCAAACAGATACTACTGGCTCACCAATCAAACGTGGGAAAGATTCCCAATTTTAACCAATATTTGAATACTCAAGTTCATTGCATGATAAGGAGATCCTATGGACTGAAAATTTCAGAAGGGGTAATTACCCTAAGACAGTGATGGTGAACCTTTTTTGGCTCGGGTGCCAAAAGGGTGCGTGCACGCGTGATAGTGTGCACGTGGGTGCCCACACCCATAATGCAATGCCCTCCCCCCACGCATGCGCACAACCCCTGCGCTCCCCCCCCCCGCATGCACACAGGCCTCACTGAAGCTGTGGAGCTGCCCTACTACTTACCTTCAGTGGAGCTGCCCTACTACTTACCTTCAGATAGTTGCAACCAGGCCTCACACACCTCGGCCCATTTCTTCTGCAGCCTGCAAGGCTTTCCTGAAGGCCTCTGTAGCCGATAACAGAGCTCCAGATCGATCTGGAGCTCTGTTATCAGCTGCAGAGCCCTTTCCTCCAGATTGATCCGGAGCTCTGTTATCGGCTGCAGAGTCTGAAAGCCTTGCTGGCTGCAGAAGAAATGGGCCGAGGTGTGGGAGGCCTGGCTGCAACTGTTCAAAACCGAAGAAGTTCCTGAAGACCTCTGACAGCGAAAAGGAGGCTGGGGGTGAGCACACAAGTGAACTTCCGGTTGGGCCGTGTTTCGCCATCCCCAGGGCAACGCCTCGCGTGCCCTCAGATATGGCTCTGTGTGCCACCTGTGGCACGCGTGCCATAGGTTCGCCATCACTGCCCTAAGAGAAGATTCCTATAAAAGACACAAAAAAAGATAGGTTTATAAGTATACAGCCAATTTTCTAGGGCTATTTGCAGGATTTTTTTTCATATGTTGTGACATATGTTGTTATTCTGCAACATTTGGCATGCTTCTTTGTTAATAGGATTTCTGTTTACCTTTTCCGACAATCATCCTTATTTTTATTCTGGTATTACTGAAGACTGGCCTGATTTCTCTCCCATTTCTTCCACATGCTGGATTTTGCCAACCACTGTGGAAAAAAAAATGTTTTTCTTGTAATAGTAATTAGTTCCATGACTTGTTGGACTTTTGTCTCGTCATTCAGTATGTACCCATTAGTTGGGAAAATTGATTAATTTTTTTGAGAGAGTTCTGTATAATGACAAAGTTTGCCTCTGCTATAAATGCTGTGTCCATTGGAGAGGCAATGTAATTTTTCATCTCCTCAAAGGTTACTAATTTGTTAAATGGAGTTTCAAAAGTCAAGTGTTCTTTTGAATAAAAAAATCTGTCCGTTTTATTATCTTTTTCAGTATGGATCAGTGATGACAGGGAGTTACACAAATAACTTTCTTTTTAGTACGGATCAGTGGTGACAGGGAGGTACACAAATAACTCTGGTGTTTTTATCAGAGACTGCTTCAAAGTCATTAATTTAATGGTTTACTGAACCTATGAATTTATTACAAACATTGCCATTGGTATGAGGATTCCACAATGAAGATAAAATTACAAATAACTGTCTTTACTTCACTGAAGTCAGGTAAGATTTTCAGCATGTGGAACCATATAGAGATTGAGGTAGGCTCATATGTCCATGCCTTTTATTGCTAGCATTGAAACACCCAAAATTTGATTGCTTGTATGAGCTGGATAATTGTTTCCTGAGACATGAAGTTATGGTTGACCTATACAGCTCCTACTACTATTAACTTCGTTGCCTATGCCTGTTTTTCTGCCTATTCAAACTTTCCATGTATGAAAAATGATTGAATTTAGAAATGTATCCTGTCCCATCAATATTACCTACATTATTGGAACATTTAATAATTTAGGAAAAATGCGGTGTTGTACTATTGGCTGGTATTATATCAATTCTGCCCTTTTTTTGTATAGGCATTTCCAATATTAACTTTGGATTTATATATTATAGAAGCAGACAGGTAGAAGCAAAGACAGAGAGTCCAAATAAGCTTCAAGTAAAGGTGCATAAAATAGAATTCTCATGAAGGAACAGGGAATGTTGGATTTGCTATCTGATGAAGCAAATGCTTTGCATCTCTTCCCAGAGGATTTGTTCTTCTAGTATAAGTAATTCAAATAGCATCACTTTTTTCAGTTTATTGCATATATACATACACATATACGTATAAGCTGCCATGAGTGCCCTGTCTAAACGGACAAAATGAATTGTGTAAATTAACAAATAGATTTTCTGAAAATAATAACTATTTTACATAGTCAATTTGACATATTGCAATAGATAATTCTACTTATGATTGACATCGCTGATTTTATTGAACATGTATTTGTTATAGTTTTTTAAAAAGCTTATTTGATTGATATAATAGATTGAGATTTAATGGTAGCATCTGAAATACTTTTTGAACACTGCAAATATTTCTGGTTCTCATTTGATAAAATTAATCTAGATGTTTATATCTTGCTTCATATCAATATATGTTGATATTTGTGTATTTTCAGCCTGCATGGGAAAACGAGTTCATTCCTTCATGCAAAAATCATACTACAGGTTGTCCTCAATTTACAACAGTCCATTTAGTGACCATTTGAAGTTAAAATGACACTGGAAAAAGTGACTTACGACCGTTTTTTACACTTATGACCTTTGCAGCATCCCAATGGTCATGTGATCAAAATTCAGATACTTGGCAATTGACTCATATTTATGACAGTTGCAATGCCCCAGGGTTCTGTGATTCTCTTTTGTGACTTTCTGACAAGCAAAGTCAATGGGAAAGCCAGATTCACTTAATAACCATATTACTAACTTAAAACTGTAGTGATTCACTTAACAACTGTGGTAAGAAAGGTCGTAAAATGGGACAAAACTCACTTAAAACTGTCTTGCTTAGCAACAGAGATTTTGGGCTCAATTTTGGTCATAAGACAAGGACTACTAGTATTGTAATCAGCTAAGTTCCAATCAAAGAACTTGAAGGAATGCGCTCAGTATTTCTTAGATATTTCACTTAAGCTTCTGAAAACTTAAAAAAACACAAAATTGCTAACACTGCTAAAGAATGGAAAATTACAATGAACAGTACAGTGCAGTTTTAGTTAGCTGTATTGAACACCAAGAAATCAAAGGTAAACTGTACCAGGGGTGAAATTCAGCAGGTTCTGAACCACTAGCGGAAATTTTGAGTAGTTCAGAGAACCGGCAAATACCACCTCTGGCTGGCCCCAGAGTGGGGTGGGAATGGAGATTTTGCAGTATCTTTCCCCTGCCACGCCCACCAAGCCACGCCCACAGAACCGGTAGGGAAAAATTTTGAATTTCACCCCTGAACTCTACCGATTTAATGGTGGCCCATAAGAAACAAAATCAACAAAAGTTTGTATTTGGGCTTGAAATAATTGCACACGGGCCTGGAAAACTAATTTTCTCTCTGTCTTCTAAATCACTTTTCCCATTCTTGCTGAGTTGTGGGGAAAATAGGAGGAGGAAGGAGTATTAGCTATGTTTGTTAATGTTCGCTGCCTTGAGTTATTTATAAAAATAATAAAGCAGCATATACATCTTTTTAAATGATTAGTCTTAATTACAGTTTAATGAAACAAACTAACTTTGCCAGTTAGGCCTTTTTTATATCAATGCTAAACCACAGTTATTCAGCCATGGATTATTGAATGGATTCACACAAGATGGTTAGTAATAAATTATAGTTTAAAAATCACAGTAGCTGGATATATTGAGTACTGTCAAACATAGTGAAGCTTACTTTTGAATAAATAAGATTGCAATATTAGTTGTTTTTTTAAAATCCCAAAGTAATAGCAACCCCCGCCCCCCCAATGGATCATTAAAAGAAAATAGAATAAGAGGAGGCATGTATAGGTAAAAGGTAGAAATCAGAAAAACATGCAGTTGTTACTAATTATTTTTCAATTGCTGGTGAATATGTCTCAAATTGTTGATTTTTCTTTGAATATTTATTATTTATGTAGGAGTTACATTTATAATCTCTTTTGTTCAGGAACTGAAGTTTGCAATTTGCTATGTGGTCTGCACTTTTATTGCCCATTAAGTTAATGAATCTGCAGCAAAACAAATATATGAATGGAAATTGAATGGGTCAATTGTCTAGCTGATGGTTACACTCAACAAGACAGAAGTGAAGAGTTTAAAGGACAAAAACTAGTCTATGAAGCAATGTATGAATGTCATAGAATCAACAAGAATTTTCTAGGATAGATAAGGAGAAAAAGTTGAATGCTTTTTTATCTCTTGCCTAGTGTTTTTTCTTTTTTTAAGTAAACATTGATTACTCCAAAAGGAACAGCATTATAGATGCATACTGTATGTATATATTTGAAAATACAAATGTTAAGATTAAATCCTGAACAATTTATTGCGAAGGTTACCAAGCATGTGTTTCTTTTGATATATCACAAGAATCTTGAATAAATAGCAGATAATTTTTGGAAAAATCTATTTTCTTTAAAATGTTGCTGCCTTAACTACTGACAAAACAGAGCCTCTTTATGGAAGAGCCACTAATATTTAAGGGATATGCGCCCCTTTCTTTGTTTGGAGAAATTGCTGACCTCTTGATCAAGCTGTTAAAAGCTTTTTCTGGGGTTGCCTCTTGGGGCTATTATCATTTTAACCAATGCCAGTGCCTCAGGGAAACTTTTACAGACACCTCCCCCCCCCAACTTCATTTTGCATTGCTTGGAAGAGTTGAATTACTATGTGTCAAGATTGACAAAAGCCTTGAGATCTCCAGATCTTCATTATTTTTCAACCTGCTGTCTTAATTTGACAGTGAAGGGATTTTCACTTACATTAAATCCCTCTATATGTCCTAATTGTAAATGCCTGCAGTCTCCTCAGGAGAAATATTTAATTTGGTAAATGCTAATGCAATTCTCGGTTGCATTAGAAAATTACTGTATCAAAGATGCTTGTGATCATACCTGTGTGTATAGTTCTGGACACCACATTTCCAGAAGGATATTGATAGGTCAGAAGAGGGTGATAAAGGTGATGCACTTGAGGATATGTTATTTGAAAACAAACTGAAGGAATATGGGACATTCAGTCTGAGGAAAAAGTGGAAATGTGATATTGTCACATCTGGGTTCAGAATAGGAAGGTGTGTTGGATGCGTTTGCCACCTTGAGTTATTTGTAAAAATAATAAAGGCAGGATGCAAATACATAAATCCAGCATTTTTTAGCATCAAGATGTAATGATGGGGAAAAGCAGAGCAACTGTATACATTTCTGACAAAGATTGCATAGTCAGTCTAGAACTTGTTTTGTTTGCAGCTCTGTGCTACCAGCATCTACAATCTTTTGCATATGTTTGAACCAATTTCTGCTTGAAGTGTTTGTAACAATTTATTTCTGATGCATGTACAGTAAATAAATCAATGCATTTAAAAAAAAATCACAGTATTCCAAAAGTTATAAAATCTACGCAAATAAGAACACTACCTCTTTTTTGAATAGCAATAGCAATAGCACTTAGACTTATATACTGCTTCATAGTGCTTTACAGCCCTCTTCTAAGCAGTTTACAGAGTCAGCATATTGCCCCCAACAATCTGGGCTCTCATTTTACCCACCTCGGAAGGATGGAAGGCTGAGTCAACCTTGAGCCAGTGAGACTTGAACTGCCGAACTGCAGCTAGCAGTCAGCTGAAGTAGCCTGCAGTGCTGCACTCTAACCACTGTGCCACCTCTTTATTACTAGCTTCAATTCTCAAGAATATTTTTGTAGCCACTTTAAAATATTAAAAAAAATTATCCATAAGTTAGCATATAATATTGTTTTAAAATACTAAAAAGTGTGGAAGTAGAATCTATAGATTCTACCCCCATACGTCTTACTATTTTTAGTACAAAAATATTAAAAAGTATATTTTAGTACAAAAATATTCTTGAGAATTGAAGCTAGAACTGAACTAGTGTTATACTTTTATGTGGTGGTTTAACATTTTCTATTGGAAAAGTGGCTAAAATCTCGCCTACATGGCAAGGAAGTTCTTTGAAAAGAAATGGCTTCTGAAACTGCTGTAAAAGCCACTGTTACAGAGCTGGCAACCTTATTTTACTTTTGAAAGTTACTTTTTTAAAAATAGCTTGTTTAAAAAGCCATATAGCCATAATTTCAGTATAATATTCTGGTACATGTTCCATTCATAAGTACATGATGTCCACAGTTTTTTTCTCAGAGTGCTACTTTATTATCTGATTTTATTTATATGGCTTAGGAGTTAAAAGAACCCTACGTTGTGCTCCTGCTTTCTATCCCCCCCCCCCCAAATCTTGTGAGTTGGGCTGGGCGGAGAGAGGGGGGGGGGAGACTTTCCTTTCTGTGGATGAGAGTTGGCTCCTTGGTGATAGTCCAGCTCCTTGGCTACTGCACCATGCTTGCCCTATGCTGTTCCCATTTTTACCAAAGACAGTGCAATTGATTGCTTTCAGAGCATGTGTTCCCAATTTAGTGTCAAAAATCATGTTAAGAGTTATAGTCCTTCGCATCTGGAGAGCAGCAGATTAAAGAAGCTGCTTCAGAATGTATGGCAATTGTAGGGTGGGAAATTATTGGGTCCTTTTTTTCTCTAAGGTTCCCTGCATCATGAACATCTCCTTGAAGAATAAAAAAAGAAACTCTTGCGGTAGTAGTAGTTGTGGTGTCTTCAAAACGAATGTTTTAAATTTGAAATGAAATTTAAATCCTTCCATATCTGTTTTACCTTTAGGAAAGGTGGTTTATCACTGAAAACAATGTTGATAAGTTTGTCAGTCACCCAGGGATGTGCTGCTCCAGTCAATCGGAGAAGGAACACAAGCCATTAATTGAAGTATTGGATGTCTCTGAGGGCAAAAGCCAGATCAGATTAAAGGTAAATGGTTATTCAGCATATGTCTGTTATCTGCTTCTGAAACTGAGGGGATCTATCACTATGGTTACTCTCACCAGTCCCGCTTAATGTTCTTGAGGGCTTATTCTTTGTATGATAAACTGATTTGGAAAGTAGAATACTGTACAGTATGCATTGTTCAGAAATAAAGCAGGGTTGGGTTGTGCAGCAGCACCTTGGATTCAAATGGGTAAAAGATGTTTCAGAACACATACCAGCTATCAGCAACTTCTTAAAGCAATTCTATCTTTTCTTGGCGGCATGTGGCTACCCTACACAGTTGTTGCGCACGCTTAAGAAAAGGTGAGTTTGGTTTATGGAAGAGTCAATTGATGCTACGTACATATCCATGCGCACTCCAGAATGTCGCACAGGCCTAATAAGAAATGATTGACCATTTCCCTTTTCTCTGCTAAATTAAACTCATTATATCTCCCCAAACAAGAATGCATATGCTGTAGTATAGATTTTAGTTTGTGACAGGATATATGTATAAATTCTGTAGATAGATAAGATTTTGAAGAAAACCGTAAGGTGAATAATAATAGAACATTTATGTGAGATTTATTTGTAGAGTAGAATTCAAGATGCTAATAAAAAGGTAGGGTTACTGGGAGTGATTATTTAAGAGTTCCTTCTAAATTATGATTAATTACTTGCGTATCAAGATATCTCAAAATAGTTATACTGTATGTATTCTCTTGCTAGATTTTTTTCTAGGTCTGCCACCTATTACTTTGAACAATGCACAGGTTTCTCAGGCTTTGTTTGTAGAGCCTATCACACTGAAAAACAATTTCTATAATGTAAATTAATATTCAAATTGTAAATGAAATAGTGAAAGAAAGCAAGCAAGAACTATTGAATAGATATATAGTTTTCTATCTGAAATATACATTGACTTTTGTATGATACTGAAATTATATTTGCGGGTGTTGTTTAGATTCTCCTTATGTTAGTCAGTTTTTATCTTAAATCAGACTGGGAAAGTCCAGGCTGCATTTTGGACTTTGCTCCTTGACTGAGACTGATGTAGAATAGTCTACACTGCAGTAAGCAAAAAAAATTGTAAGGAGAGTAAACAACTGCATTTGAATCCTAGCTCTGTTTTTTTTTTATTTCATAAGAATGCTTCAGATTCTGCTATTATATATAATAGTTTTACAACTATTGTATTTTCTTTTTCTTCAAACATTTACAAATTATACTGCCTTTATATCTTGCCAGCTAAAGTCAATTGTATCAAAAATTCTAGCTCTGATTGTACTAGGGTGGAATTATCTATTCAGATAATCACATGAGGCTCATCGCTTAATTATTATTATGGTTGGTGACATATTGTTTAAGATGCACTACTTTATTTGGCCATAAAAGTGAAATGAAATCTGAAATGTTTGGGGTGCCTGATGGTTCAGTGGCTAAGATGCCAAGCTTGTCATATCCAAGCTGGATAGCTGACAGCCTAGGTTAGGGGTGTCAAACTCAATTTCACTGAGGGCCGCATCAGGGCTGTGGTTGATCTTGCGGGGCTGGGCAGGTGTGGCCAACTGGTAGGTGTGGCCAACTGGGTGGGCGTGGCCAGCTTGATGCCACTCCTCAAACTGCTCGCATGTTTCCTCTTCGCACTGGATAGACTGGGTTGAAGCCACGCTGACCCGATGTTTCCCTCTTGGCATTGGGTAGACCGGGCCGAAGCCATGCTGGCCCAATGTTCCCTCTTCGCATTGGGTAGACCGGGCCGAAGTAATGCGGGCTGGCCACTTACATTTTTCAGGACAGCCCCGTGGGCCGGATCCGACTACATTGCGTGCCGGATCGGCCTGCGGGCCTTGTGTTTGACACCCCTGTCCTAGGTCAATGCGGTGAGTTCTCGTTACTTGCCCCAGCTTCTGTCTACCTAGCAGTTCGAAAACATGCAAATGTAAGTAGCAATAGCAATAGTACTTAGACTTATATATTTATTTATTTTTATTTATTTTATAAAATTTATATGCCGCCCAACTCCCGAAGGACTCTGGGCGGCTTACATCATAAAAAATAAAACATATAAAAACAATTTAAAAAAAGAAAGGGGAAAAAAAAAACCCCCAACTATATTTAAATAAAACATTCAAGCAACCAGGCATGGGCCAATCAGAACAACTGTTGGGCCCAGGCCTGCCGGGGATTACATCATAAAAAATAAAACATATAAAAACAATTTAAAAAAAGAAAGGGGAAAAAAAAAACCCCCAACTATATTTAAAATAAAACATTCACGCAACCATGCATGGGCCAATCAGAACAACTATTGGCCCCAGGCCTGCCGGCAAAGCCAGGTCTTAAGGGCTTTATGGAAGGCCAGTAAGGTGGGGGTAGTACGGATCTCGGGGGGAAGTTGGTTCCACAGAGTC
>QLTV01001996.1:1601301-1616385 GCA_003457575.1 Thermophis baileyi
CACGGGTCCAATAAACAAGTGGAGGAGCTCATCGCGCCAAGAGCCTTGTCCACTTCCTCAGGAGTCACAGGCTCAAACTCCTCCCACAAAATTGGATTAAGACCTGCCCCTGTCATCTCAGCTTGACTTGCCCAATCAGAGTCCAGGTCCATCCGAATCTGAGCGACTTTATCCGCCAAATACTGTACAAATTCCTCAGCTCTCCCCTGCAAAGGTTCCTCCTTTCCCTCAATGTTAAGGAGGGAACGATTTTCACCTGCCCAATCAGAGTCCAGGTCCGTCTGAATCTGAGCGACTTTATCCGCCAAATACTGTACAAATTCCTCAGCTCTCCCCTGCAAAGTTTCCTCCTTTCCCTCAATGTTAAGGAGGGAACGAGTTACCTTGAACAGGGCGGATGGGCGAGAATCAGCCGATGCAATAAGAGCGGAAAAATGCAACCGTTTTGCCGCCCGTATCGCCACTAAATAAGTCCTAATGAAGGCTCTTAGAAGTGCTCGGTCAGATAAACATATACCACTTCACAGTGCTTTACAGCCCTCTCTAAGCGGCTTACAGTCAGCATATTGCCCCCAACAATCTGGGTCCTCATTTTACCAGCCTCGGAAGGATGGAAGGCTGTGTCAACCTTGAGCCGCTCAGAATTGAACTCCTGGAGTGAGCAGTGAATTAGCCCTGCAGTACTGCATTCTAACCACTGCGCCACCACGGCTCTAGAGTAGATAAATAGGTACCACTTCGGTGGGAAGATAACAGCATTCTGTGTACCTTTGGCATATAGCCATGCTGTCTATACGGAAAATGTCTTTGAACAACCCTGAGCACCAACCCTCTAGAGTCAGACATGACTGGACAGGGGAAACCTTTATCTAAGTCTGAAATATTTCAAGCAGTACAGCAACTTGATTTGACTGATAAGAATTTGAATGTAGCATTGAAGGATGCTAGCAAATAATAATTGGAGGCTTATGAACATTGTTGGGTGAGAATAATTAGTTTACTTCTTGGTAAATTGGATTTTGAGAATTTAGAAGCATACTTGTCCATCTTTCCCTTCCCAATTGTCCTCACAAGCATCTGAAGCATATCAAATTTCTCATTGAGCTAGGCTATCAATATAGCCCTTTAATACTTAAATAATTAACAAAGTAGATCCAAATGGCACATTAGAGGCTGAAAGTCCAAGCAGATCAACTACTTCTTCATGCAGAATCATAACATTTCTCCAGGAACATACAAAGTCCATATGGTATTGAATAGGCAGAAGCATTGAATAGGCAGAAGACATTTTGTATATATTAATCATGATTCTTTTTTTGTTAAGTACATACCAACCACATGTCTGATATAATGAAACATTGCCTCTAAGTAAGGCCCCATTGCTTTGGTAGTTATGTTCTGCTGTCAGGGTTAGGAAACAACTATGTTTACAGGAAGTATAGCAACACAGATGTGTGTGTGATATGACCAGGCAAGGAGGAAATGCAAGTTGTTCTGGTTTGGTTAATGAGCTTGTTTCTTAGGTTGAAACAGTGAAATGTTTTCTGTCTCTTCCTCTCAGCAGATAGAGAATGGTAGCCTGGAACTTGGCAGAAGAGAAAAAAGAGAGGGCAGTGAACAAGAACATGGCAAACTTTTAACAGATGAAGAAAATTGCTCTGAACAAACCAAGAGTGTTTCAGGTTCATTTGCAGCTATGCAGACAATGGGGCAAGCTGGCAAGGGATCAAGCTATTGTATGGAGCTTGACCCTGGTGATCCCAGTGGGAGGATTCTGGGGAAGTTGCAGATAAATAAATTACATGAGTCAGGACTTACTTTTGCAACAAGCAAAAGAGCCATGTCCTCGGTGCAAGCTGAGTTTCAGGAGGGAGAGGAAGTGAATGAACATAAAAAGTCCTCACAGAACAAAGAGTTGAACAGGTTAGCTCCCACTGTGTTAAAGGAAACTAACATGCAAGATGGTAATGTGGAGTATACAAGCTGTCACAGAACACAGTGTGCAGTCACCTTTGAAAATGCTTTGCTGTATGACCTGGATTAAATCAATTTCATGAGACTCTTACCTGAGTCTGCAGCTACCTCAAATTCTGCACTTACTGTGAAGTATACAAAAAGTCAAAGCTATACAGAAATTGAAATTCAATTGATGGAAGAAAAAAGGAACACAAACTGTTTGTTCCTTCATTTAGTTCAAAGATTCGGATGTGACCAATTTGTTTCTGAATTTCAAAAAGAATTAGGCAGTTCATTAAAGCTATACAGATTTCTCAGGCAAATCCTGATCCGAATTAAATGGCACAAGTTAGGAAAGCATACAGAATGTGCAAAAAATCTGCAAACACCTTGACTTATAGGTAAACTGTAAACATGTTTTTTTAAATATCCCATTCTTGTTTTCTCCAGTTTTCAGCCAAATGGCAAATAATAACCCAGTAAACGTTCTCCAAAACTAGATGACATTTTACACACAGCCTTTGCTGTTAGAATTGCTTTCAACCGTGTATTTACACAGCTTGAATGTTCTCACACTATCTAGCATCCTACAGGTAGGGAAGAGAATAAAGATTATTAACAATTGCTGTCTGGTTTGCAAACTTTTTCAGTCTTTTGGAAGCCCTTTTAATGTCTCAGCCACATTGGGGAAATTCTTCAAGTGGTATGAAAAAGTCGTAACTGTAAAATATAACCATTGAAACCAAATGGATTTATTTGTAACATGGCTAGGATTCTAATGCTGCCGGATTGCCGATTTCATTTACTTAAATTTTCAAAGAATTTAAAAGCTTAATTTAAAGACATTTTGTAAGCATTGTCCTATTTTGTCACAACAACCAGTGGCAGGTTGAGTCTGTTTTTGTTAAGTGTAAGTCATATAAGTGTAAGTAATGTCATTAAATAGTCATGGGAAGACTTACCTATGCAACAATATGGTAGGTACCTCCATAAAAATATATTCCTAGATAATACTGTATGTATTTGAAATTGTTATCCTTTTGAATATGCAGATTACATCATTAAAACTGTCTTACTGAAATCCAGTTAAACTATCATTATATCCAAAACTACACAGTACTCAATAACAGAACTGTTCTAAATGTCAACTTAATTAAATTTCCTTGCTTAAGCCAACTTCTAATTATGCCCCAGAATTATCCATTAGGTGGAAAATGGCCTTTAGTGCTGTTGATAATTTGCTGGAAATTAGCAAGCGATATCGCAGAGCAAACATTACAAAGTCAAGATTAAAGTTTCCATGAAGTAAATGAACTTTCATCAGTGACTTATGTGGTTCCTAGCTATGCTTAGTTTTAACTGGATTGTTCCATTTTGCAAATATTACAAACCAGTAATTTTAACTAAACTCCCTTCTAAATAAGAATGATTTAAAATAGTTTGCAGTCTTTTGTCTATTTAACTTAAAAGTTCTGTCTGCATATTCAAATGAAACTGTAGTAAGAGATTTTATAAAATCTAATAAATCCTTCCTTTTGTAAAGTATCAAAAGATACTTTAAAAGTATCTTTATTTCAGAAAGGCAAAAAAACCCCTAGTTTAATACGATCTGGATGTCATTTTTAAAATCTAATTTATCAAAAAAATATTTTTAAGACTAAGCTAGTTTGTCCCAATTATTTGTGTTACCTGTTTGGACAAGTAATAAATTTTGGATTTTTTTAAATCCTTCCTTTTGTAAAGTATCAAAAGATACTTTAAAAGTAGGCATAATGAATTTTTATGTGGGTTGCCTAGAGGAAATTTGAGACAAATTCTATCGTAGAGCTGAGCATATAATTTATTTAAATTGTGACTGTTTCCACAAACAAGGTTTTTTAGGGTATTAAGCCTAACACATATTGAGATATTTTAGAATGTTCTAATTATTTTTCTAACATTCAAATTCTATACTCAATGCTCTCATATTAGGCTGCCAAATTTAAAAATTAATTTTAATTTGTGATATTTAAATTCAAATAAAATGGATCCTATCAAACCACTGAAATTTGTATTAAAAAACATGATTTTTTATTTTGGCATAATTAAAAAAGCTGCATAATTCTACATCAAAAGAAACCAATTTCATTTTTCTCATATAAGCACATAGAAAATAAGATAATGCTTTTTGCAGGTATTAAGGTATCAAATTTCAAGCAAGCAGGTAAAAGGTTATAGAAATGGAATACTGAGTGAGCAGAGGATCATAATGTAAAGATAAAGAGGGGGAAAGAGTAAGTTACAAAACAAACTTAAAAGCTAACTTTTGAAAACTCATGGACATTGAATAGCAAAAGACTGACAGGCCCCCATAGATACAATTGCATCTACAATATTTATCTTTGTTAAAAACAAGTTTGAAGATGTTGGGACTATCTTATAAAAGGGAATAGATCTGTTGTAAAAAAAAAACCTCTCTTATTTCCAGTAAACAAGTAGACATTTATAGTTTTTATTTTGAGCATTGCTCCACATAATTATTCAGTGTCCAAAATTACCGGTAATTACCAAATGACATCTTCTGCATCCATTGCTGTTCATATTAAACTAGAAGCAAATTCCAAGTATTTTATGTTTGCGTATTTAAAAGACTAGTCAGTCCAACAGAGACAAAGACTCAATGTTCCTTCTTTCACTGTAATCTTCGGTAACTTTTACAGAGTTCATGGTCCCGAATATCACCCCAACCCCCGTTTTTTACATGGGGGCTCAAAGGGGTCATTGAGTACCGCTTGCTAATAGTTACAGTTTCAGGAAATAAGTATTGTTGATTGCTATTTAACAGCGAGTCAATTTTGGCACTCTGAACAGAGGGTTGGCAAGATTTTTTGTGGTGCATGCCACAATCACCAGTGTGGAAGATTCGGGGGATCTCTGGAACCAGCACCTTCCAGAAATGAGGAAGGCATCCTACAGTCAAATGCTGCAGAGTCCAGTCCCAGTTATAGTCATCATAGGTGCAGAAGGCATCAGTGCAGGCAATCAGTTGTTGGTATGTGTCCCTAGCAAACACCATGCCCATGTTGTGCTCTGTAGACTTCCATGTCTTCAATTCCACCTTGTCAGCCCGGCCGGCAAAGCTGCCGCGCACAGTGGCATAAGTGCCCAAGGACAGCAACTGGCACTCAGGGCATTCACGCTGTCTCAGGGCCCAGAGGCGTTGCAGGACATGGTAAAAGTCAGGTGCCAGGTAGTGGTCCTCTTCCAAGAAGACCACCAAGCCTGGGTGTTCCCGCAGAGCACGCACCCTCTCCCACACAAAGTGAAGCTTCCACCACCAGTGGTGTTTGGTTTGGGTGAAACTAGACTCACGGTAATGGCCAAAGGCATCGGGGTAGTGAGCGTTGAGGCAACCCGTGCGCAGCGCTGCCGCTTGGCCCACGTCTCGTGGACAATCGCGTGGGTCCGTGCCTGGGAATTCGCCCGGATAGAGCTGCAAGCTGAACGGGAAGAAAATCTGCAGGACCGCGCAGAAGTCCACGGAAGCGGCCAGCGCATTCAACTCGGCGGACCACACGTCGTGGCTAAGCACGAGGAGCACTTTTTCCACGCCGGGCGCGCGTCGCAGCGAGTCCAACAGGATCCGGAGGTGCTCGGCGCGCTCATGCACCTGCACCACCAGCGCCACGGCCACCTCTCCGGGGACGGCGCCTCCCCCGCCAGGCCGCCAGCGCGCCTCGTTGCGAACCGGCTGGTCGAAGTTGAGTCGGTAGACCAGAGACCGGTAGTGCAGGGTGCGATTCAGTCCCGGCGGCGCCTCTTCCCGCGATATGGAAGAAGAATTGGAGTGCCGCCCGTTATTAACTGGAAGGCTGCTGCTGGTAACCGCCGGTGGCAACGGTCGATCTCCCGGGAGCGGCGGCGGAGACCCGGCTTCTTCCCGTTTGCTGCTGCTGCTGGCGGCCTCGCTTGTCCCTCCCCAAAGCACTAAGGCACAGGCGGCTGCGCCCAAGACCAGCAGCAGCGCCACCACTTTGCGCTTGTAGATGCGGAGTCTCATGGTCCGGGAGGTTCCGGTTCTCCTGTGCCTTCCTCGTTCCTCACTTGCGGTGGCTTCGAGCCGGGCCTTGCGCGGCCCCCTGCCCTTTGGCGCGCATCAGCGGAACAACCGAGCGCTCCAGGGTTCTAGGGTGCCCGATTGCCCGGGCCGCCGGCGCCGCGCGCGCATCCTCTCCCTCGTTTTCTTGGCCGGAGACGAAAGAGGCGGCGCGGCCGGATGAAGAATAAGCGAGCGAGGGAAGGGAGGGAGGGACCCGAGCGGCTCCGCCCCGGACGCACCAGCCGGCCACGCTACCTCCGTCGGGGCTGCAGAAACCCCAGGACTTCCCTCTCCAGGCGCGGCTTCCGGATCCGGACTACCCGCTTCGTTCGCTGGAGAGGCCGTAATCTGGGCCGAACGGTTTTTGTTCGTCTAGAGGCGCTCTTGAAAAAAGGAGTCGCTTCGCACTGACGTTCCCGAAAGGAATCTGATTGGTAGGAGGCAAAAAGAGCAAATATTCTGCTGTCCAAATTTTCTGGCCTTTTAAATAACTTTGATTGAAGCAATAGAAGAGAATATTTGGATTGAACTGTGGGGTTCCTTCGTGCTGAGCTTGGTTATTTTCTTGCGGACTGTTGCCTAGTTGGGTAATGAAACCGCTGCAAAAGAACCAAGCTCAGAGAGCACCAAGGATCCCCACACTTTGTTTCCGGAGACAATGGGCAATTTATTCTCTCAGGTTTTCTAACTATCCTAACTTGTTGGCCATAGGGTAGTGTATAGATAACACCTGAAAGACCAGGTTAGGAACAGATCATCTTAAGAATTGACAATGATTTGGTAGTCCATAATCAGTTAATCATATGTACAGTATAAATTTGCTCTGGGTTACCAAAGATCTGTGAAGAACTTTTTCTGATTTCCTACCTGCTCCTCCTTGAAAAGCAGTCAACTCGCTCACAATTCATATCACTTTCCTTGTGAGCTCATCTTTACCCCAAAGCATAACAATAATGTTTTACATAAGCTATATCCATGATGTTTTTAGTATATAGATTATGTGTGTGAGGTGAAATGTGCTGAGAGAGACTGCTCAAAGTCATCCAACTAGTTTTCTTGCCTAAGGTGGAACTAGAAATCAATTTTCTGGTTTCTAGACTTTTAAAGCATTAAAATTAAGTTTTATTTCCTGAAATAACAAGAAGACTTCTGTATTTTTCTCTGAGGCTGGAAACAAATTTCTAGATTCATGGTGTAGCTAAAGCATCATGTTTTATTCTAAGCACAATTTCCATCTGACCTGGTAATAAATATTGTCATGTTGATTTTAAAATCTCAACTGATGTCTGGAAATTATTGTCTACAATGTTATAAAAACACTGTAAATTGTATTTTGTAGTCAATAAATTATTGTATACAAACTGCAATATGTGATCTTTACAGTAAACAACTTTAAAAATGCTACGGTACCATTCTGAATCAAAATGTTTGTAAATACGGTTACATTGATGTGACAAACTTTCCTTTGATAGGCATATACAGATTGCACAAAGTGTGCATTTATTTTAAAAATGAATACCAAATACTGTCATGAGTTCCCATTTTCAAAGAAGAGTTTATAAATTAAGAATTTTTCAAAAATGATTGCAAATTCTGCATTCAAAACACTGCATGTTTTACTGCATCTCTGAAAATATGTTTTTACCCAGAAAAACATTACTAATGATTTTATAAAAAGAGTGCTAAAACAAGAGTAGAAAAGGAATTTCTTCCCAGTTGAGAGGATGTAAGCTCCGGCTATTCCATTCACAGCATTAAACAGGAGTTAGGAAGGAACTTGCACCTGGCATCAGGGATAATATCTAACACTTTAAAGTGTTTAAACGCTTTGTGCAGTCTTCAGATAATAAAAAAGGAGATGGTTTACAGATGAGAAGTCTTGTTCCAGCATATTATTGTTTCCTTGTCTTCCAATACAAAACAGAAGTTAGCATTTGCTGAATAAAACTTCTCAGATTATAATCTGATCACCTCACACTTTGCAAATGTCTATCCAGAAACTGAGAATAGCAAGTGAGAGAGCAGAAATAGCAAAGAATGGGGGCCTCTGTGCCTCCCATATTATCCACAAGAACAACTGTGTGGGCCACACTGTGCAGATTCATAGTTACTGTTGTTTGAATGAAGCAGGTCACGCAAGCCCGTCCACATTGACAAGTTTTTGACATGTGAAGATCATCACAAAGGTGATAAGGTAGAATGTGGCAATCATATGGGATCCTACAAAAAAAGAAAATGGCATTCATATTAGACTTACTTCCCTAAAACATTAGTAAAATGTGCCATGTGAAGAAGTTATTGGAATGAGAGACAATTAAAAAAACCTTGGAAATATATTTTAGATATAATACAATTTTTCTAAAATCCATTTCTCAGACAGTTTGAACGGAGGTATAATGATTTAATGTAGGATTATATATTGAGGCACTTTTAGCCAAAGTAGTTTACTGATGACCTTGAAGAAATAACTCTCTCAACCCTGTCTACCTCATAGGGTGATTATTATGGCAGACACAAAAGAATGGAGTGCTATGTATGCTATTTTGATTGAAAATTGGGAAATTAATACTATGCAACACTTTCATATTTTAGCTAGTATTTCTAGCTAATAAAGACATATATGCAGTTACTTTACTTAGAGCTGACTAATGAAAGCAAATAATGAGGTTGCCCTAAAAGGAGGAGACGGCCAAGAATAGCAAACAATTGAAATTACGATAACACAGGTAGTCCTTGACTTAGCCATTCATTTAGTGACCATTCAAAATAAGGCACTGAAAAAAGTGATTTATGGCCATTTTTCACACTTACGACCGTTGCAGCATCCCCAAGGTCATGTAATCAAGATTCGGATGCTTGGCAGCTGGTTCATATTTATGAAGGTTGCGGTGTCTCGGACTCATGTGTTCACCTTTTGTGACCTTCTGACAACGTCAATGGGGAAGTCAGGTTCACTTAACCACCATGTTACTAACTTAACTGCAGTGATTTACTTAACTGTGTCAAGAAAACCCACTTAACTGTCTTGCTTAGCAACAGAAATTTTGGCCTCAATTGTGCTTGTAAGCCAAGGACTACCTGTACATAAAATGATATGGAGCTACAACCTTGACAAAGCCTGCATTTGCAACATGGAAATGAGCACAGGCCTATCTTGCCACTGCACGAGAGACAAATTGCATAATTTGAGCATTTTCAGTGAGGAACAACAATATGAGCACTTGCACTGTGCTCATTAGCCATCTAAATTATGTTGGAATATTGGTTTTACTGTTTGGTTATTGTGAATAAATTTTATTAAACAATATTAAGCAACATTTGACAGCTGTAGCTAGGGGCACCTTTGCACAGGTTCGCCTGGTGCACCAATTGCGACCCTACTTGGATCAAGAGGCTCTCCTCAGTCACTCATGCCCTTGTCACCTCACGGTTAGATTATTGCAATGCGCTCTACAGGGGGCTACCCTTGAAGAGTGTTCGGAGACTACAGTTGGTCCAGAATGCGGCCGCGCGAGCTGTCATGGGTACACCTAGGTACACCCATATTACACCAATTCTCCGCGAGCTGCACTGGCTTCCTATTGGTCTCAGGGCACAATTCAAGGTGTTGGTTATTACCTTTAAAGCCCTATATGGCTCAGGAACAGGTTATCTTCGAGACCGCCTTCTGCCACATAGCTCCCAGCGACCGGTAAGATCCCACAGGGTTGGGCTCCTCCAGGTCCCGTCAGCTAAACAGTGCCGGCTGGCGGGCCCGCGGGGGAGGGCCTTCTCTGTGGCTGCCCCAGCCCTCTGGAACCAGTTACCTCCTGAGATCCGGACTGCCCCCACCCTATTGGCCTTCCGGAAAGCGGTGAAGACCTGGCTTTTCCGACAGGCCTGGGGCCGTTGATCTTGCTGTTGTAATCCTGCGAGATCCGGCCATGAATGGTGTGCATGGGTTTTTAAATTGTTTTTTAAATGTTTTTATAATGTTTTTTTAATGTTTTTTTATATTTCTGTTGTAAGCCGCCCAGAGTCCCTCGGGAGTTGGGCGGCATAGAAATTTAAATAATAAATAAATAAATAAATAAATATAGGAGGCGTGGTGGCTCAGTGGCTTAATGATGTTGGAGAAACGGAGATGGTCTTTGCGCCAACAGTTCGAGCCCTAGCACTGCATGGCAGATGAGCTCCCGTCACTCATCTCAGCTTCTGCCCCTCCCCCCCAGCAGTTAGAAAGCATGTTCTATGTGAGTAGACCACGTCAGTGGGGAGAAAAGCTGGTGCTTTGTGCAGGTGGTCAGGTTCCTGCCAGCTCTGAACCTACTACTAATCTGAATTAGCATTGTAGTCTCCTGGCTAGTGTAACAATACCATATGCTAATAAAGCAGTATGTTATAATCTACCTTTTCAATCAAATACATATTATTTCCAATATTCTCAGACTAATGTGTGTACCAGAGCACCGGTATAAGTCAAGATCTTGCTCTGCAACTCTATATGTAAAGCATATATTTGCCTCCCTCGTGTGCAACTGAACCCACTCCATAGCCCTTTTGGCCGAGAACAAGCAGACCAGATGATTTACATACAAACCAATGAACACTTTGCCATTTTAAAAAAAACAACAACTTCCCCATCACCCTTCTCATGATTCCTCTTGCCAATTAAAATGTTACATTAGGAAATTGGGAATATGATTTTTTTTAGAATTTAAAATAGAGCCTGCCCCTTTTACCTGTAATTGATGGTTGCCCTTGCAGAATATTCTAGTAAAGTCAGTGGTATTTTTAAGTGTATATCAGGAACAAGTGGCTTCGGCTGCTCAAAAGGATTGCCAAATAAATCCAGGCTCTCAAGTGAGAGTTTAGCAAATTCACTGGGCAAAAATGGGAGTTTATTACGAGCCACAGATAAGAAGCGGAGATGCGACAGTTGACCAATCTTGAATGGCAATCTAATCAGATTATTATCATCTAAATTCAAATGTATGAGTTTCTGCAAGTAGCAAAACTCTGCAGGCAGCGCTTTGATTTTATTCTGGCTGAGATCCAGAGACTGAAGTGATTTTTTGAGAGTGGAGTTACACAGAGCCACATTGAATGACTCCAAGTGATTGTCCTGTAGATTGAGCTCCTGAAGGCAAACAAGGTCCCCAATAGTTGCTGGGAGCTGTTTAATACTATTGTGGCTCAAGTCCAGTTTCCGAAGGCTTCTCAGGCAAAGCATACGCATATCTATACGAGCTAATTTGCAATAGGAGGCTTGGAGATACTCCAGAGAGTATGGGAAATTCCGAGTTAAAGGATAATCCTTCTTTGATGTTATGGTCATCTTGGTTTTTGGTTTTTCAACTTCAGAGGCCTTTGGTGACACCAGCTTAGAAAGTGGTAAAGTTTCCTCTTTGGTGCCTTGATGAGCCAATTTCACTGCGTAAAGGAAAGTCCTCAGCTCATTGACATTTGCCTGCACAGAAAATGATGCACAAAGATAAGCAACATGTATAATTCACTTAGATTTCTTTGGGAGGAGAAGTACATAATTTTCTAAATTATGAAATAAATGCACTGAGGCAGCAAGAAGTTATTCCCTTTCTTGGAAAGCAAAACAGAAAACACAGCAGTTTGTATGGCATTTGATTACAATAATCAGTATTGTCACCGCAGCTTGAAAAAAACAAGACTGATCCCATAATTGAGAGATAAAAACCCTAAACATATATTTATACAAAAGATACCATCCCCCAAACATCTATTCAAAGACATGATAATCATTGTTTCAGCTTTTATTATACTTGGATTTCTGAATGCTTTTATGTACACACATTAAAACACATTGAAAACATTGAAAAGTAGAATTGTTTTTTATTTATATTTTACCTGTAATTCAAATGAAAACAGCACCTAATATCACAACTAGTGAAAGATACTATAACCTTTAATCTGGTCATTACTTTCAAACATATATATAGATATACACTATAGATTAGAAGTTCAAAAGCTGCCAATTGTAATTTTATTTAAATTTGTAATGTCAGAAAATTCATTAGTGAAGTTTTTTTCTTGCTGTCTCCAAACTATTGTATATAAACTTCAACTGTGATTATTCTACTTTAAAATGTTTGAACATCCCTCCTCCTCATTCTCCATCTGTCCCTCCAATTCAAATGGAATTGCCAAGATACCATCCTTTAAGTTTTCTTTAATTTTAAAGGCAAAAATTATGTGACTTAGTCTACTTGCCTCTAGAGCTGATTTCATACCTTGCTAAGACAAATATCCACAGCTGGTTCTTTTAGCCGTACAGTGGCTTTTCCTTCATCCATGAACTTGGTAAAAAGCTGATCTATGTTCTCCTTCAACTGTTTTTAAAGAAACAAATTGTAGAACAGTGAACAAGCAATCTATGTTGAATTTTAAAAAACTGTGTCTTCATAGGACCAGATGTTGAGACCAAGAAAAGAGAAGAGTTTCACAATCCTCTTCATTATTCAAATGATTTTTCAACTGTATAGCCAAAAAAATCACCAGCCTGATTCAGCAAGATTAAAGAAAAGAATTTCATACCGGTGGGAGTCTGATACAGTGCAGAATCCCCATCTTAAATATTTTTAAATGTTCAAAATCCTATAATATCAAATGTTAAAGATGTTAGTAATCTTACATCTTATTTGTATCTAACCTAGAGTTTTCAAACTGTGTTTGGCAGAACCCTAGATTTCAGAGAAAAGGCTTGATGGTTCTATGAGAGATTAAGGGAAAAAATATACTGTATTTAAAAAGTTCACCTAAATACCCATATGGCAATTTTTCTATGGAAAAGTAATCACATCCCAATCATTGATTTACTTGTTTGAAACATTAATATCCCAAGTGATTGTGAAATTTGTTTTAATCCAACAAGTTTCACAGCCTGAAAAATATTGAATGCCACTGATACAAGCTTTTTAACTCCAATATTATTACACTTTTGAAACTTTACCTTATTTATTATGTGTGACTAAATCAAAACTTGTTTTATTATTGATATTTTATGGTTGAAGTCTGTACAAAAATCCCTGTTTGACCATGTTCTTGTAAATTGATAAATGCAATCTGGTCTTGATTTCTCATAGCTTTTGCAACTTCTTTTCTCTTTGCCATCTACATAAATTACACTATCAAGGTAGTGCTTGGTGTTCCTATTTATCAATATTGAAATGCTTAGCTGTTCCTAAAATTATTATATTGTTGGTTCAAGTAGGTTTTAATGAAATTTATGCACACTTGCAGTTGATTCAGTATATATGTTAGATGCAGATACCTCAATACTTGACTTACACAACACACTAAAATGACAAACCATGCCTCTGAGTCAGTCTTGGCACCTGATGACTACATGGACAAATGCAATTTTCTTGGCAACACTTAAGGCCGAGAGAGAATGAATAGTCTGAAGTAATCCAGCTAGCAACTGTGCCTCAAACAGGACTAGAACTCAGGTTTCCCTGCTCCTAGTCCAGCAATTTAATCACTAGATCAAACTGACAAGATCATCACAAACCAACTACCGTATTTTTCGGACTATAAGACGCACTGGTGTATAAGACGCACGAAGATTTCGAAGAGGTAAGTAAGAAAAACAAGTTTTTGTCCTCCCCGGCTCCCAGGAGCACTCTGCAGGCCTCCCAAACCCTCTGCGCGCCCCGTTTTTTGCAAAAATGGGCCCATTTTTCACCAGTTTTTGCGAAAAATGGGGCACGCAGAGGGTTTGGGAGGCCTGCAGAGTGCTTCTGGGGGCTGGCAAAAATGCCCCCGTTTTTGCGAAAAACGGTGCATTTTTCGCCCATTTTTCACAAAAATGGGCATTTTTGCCTTCCCCAGCCCCCAGGAGCACTCTGCAGGCCTCCCAAACCCTCTACACACCCCGTTTTTGTGAAAAACGGGCCCATTTTTCACAAAAATGGGACGCGGGGGTGGGGCTTCGGGAGACCAAAAATGGCTGTATTTGGTGTATAAGACGCACCAACATTTCCACTCTTTTAGGGGGGAAAAAGGTGTGTCTTATACTCCGAAAAAATACGGTAATCAGTTTAACCAATTACAGTATGTTAAGCCACTCTATGCAATTAGTGTTTAAAGTGCCATGAAAACTCTGAAAACTGCATTATAGTTTACCATGTTTCATGCAAACACAGGCAGTGCATCCATTCTACAAATAATAAATCTATATCTAATTCAAGGGATGCATTTATCTCATTAGGATACTTTTCTGTTTTAACTCTCTTCTCAAGTCCTCATCCATCTGAGATCTCAACTCAGATTTTCTGCCAATACCTGCTGCTAACAATTCATTTTTGTTCTGTTTAGATCAGGATCATCATCTCCAAGCTTTTGCTTTCATTGTTGTTTGGTGTATAAGCTTTTAAGGACTATATGCAGAAAGTGTATTCTCCAATAGGACATGTTCTGGGTATTTTTGCTAAGGAGTGTTGGCTCCTGGGGCCCAGGGAGAGAGCTTTTTCTGCTGTACTATCTGCTATGTCAAACATTATTCCAACTGAGATTTATATATCCGCTATCCAGGTAACATGGGTTTTAGCCCAGTTTAGTCTTTTCAACCTTTGTTTGAGAGATAAAAGTGGCTTTTTTCGTGGAATTCTAGATTTTAGGCCAAATTCCTGCAGTCTGCGCCGAACAGTCCTTGCACTCAACTTCACATTGCATTGCGCCATTTCATCTTGTATACACCCAGATGGTTTTCTTCTGTCACGTAGGTACAGTCTCTTAATTCTTCTATCATCACTTGCTGTTGTGCACCTTTTCCTGCCTTTACCAGTGTGGTTTTGTAGTGACTGAGTCTCCTTATTCCTCTTCAAAAACTTAGAAATGCCACTTTTGGTTAAGTTTCCACATTTTTTTTCTTATAATTTCTTTATAACTCTAGCCTTATTCACTTAATAATACTATTTTACATCGCTTTCTGGGCAACCAGTCAACTCTTTGCACCATTACTTTAATTTTATTATGTTTTACAAGCTCACTAAATGAAAGGACACAAAAAAAAAACCAACCAACTTGATAGCACT
>QLTV01001997.1:0-13913 GCA_003457575.1 Thermophis baileyi
ATCATATACATGCTTGACAAAATAAATAAATAAATAAATAAAATAGTCATTAAGGTAGAGAGACCTGGTTAAAGTCTACATTCAGCCATGGAAATTTTCTGGGTAATTGTGGTCCATTCATTCTCTCTTAATTAAGCCTTAATTAATTTCTATAGAGTATTTCCAGGGTTACCATTTTTAATCACTATATTTTACATAGTTTTTTTTATTTTTCTAATTGGCTTGCCTCCTGAAATTGTGGGTGCTACATCACTGGAGGTTTTTCAAGAAGAGATTGGAAAACAATTTGTCCGGGAATGGTATAAGGTCTCCTGCTTGAGCAAGACCTTCAAAGTACCTTCCAACCCTATGATTCTATGATTCTAGTTATTATATTGCTTTTAACATTTCAATGCCTATAATTCTGTAATCTAATTTTGGATCAAGGCATGGTTCAAAAATCCTTTAAATACATACTTTCAGATTTTAGTGGCAAGATATTGAGATCCTTTGGAGATTGTATATTTTAATACCATTTTGAGGGCTGGTTTCCTCTTGCAATAGTTTCCTGTTTCCTATGGAGATAAACAAATGGACAGATAGATAGATCATTAATTAGCATTCAGGATCTACAAGCCTGACACATTTATCTTCTTTCATTTCTTTTGAGTTTTCTTCTTCATTCCAATACTTTCTCACTCTGCTGTAAACACATATCTTTATTGTACATGCATGCTAATATAATAATAGGGAGAAATGCATTTGTGGAAAACCACTCTAGCCCCTGATTCAAAACATGCAGATTATGTATTTCCAAAGGTATTTCCTCTCAGATAAGTATTGTAGCGTATAGTGTCAAACTAGGGACAGCATGCTTTCCATTGTCTGTCAAGACATCATAAGGAACACAAGAAAGATTGTCCTGTTTTAATTGGATACTAATATCTTGAGGGTGGAAGAAAAAACCTGAAAGCCGATATTAAATCCAAAACACCATCTGCAATCCTTTCTAATATTTACTATGCCATCCCTTACAAAACAACACGAAATAAAAAGCAAAACAGAAGAAAACAAAACAAAGGCAACTAATTAAGGAGAAATAAATCCTTAGAACTATCTAATATTGCAATGTAGGACATTTTTTAACTGTCATTTGCTCTGTGTTTAACAGAAGCATTTAATAAAGGCAATGGGGAAAGTATATAGTCGTCAGTATATTTTCTTATATCTTAGGGAAAATATACTAATTGATCAATATTTTTGTGACATAACTTATTTAGGTTATTGAAAAATAAAGAGCAGTTGCATGTAGTTTCTCATCACCAATACCCGCTATACTGACCCTCCTTCCTCTTAAAGTTACAATAATATCATTGCTTTATAATTTGCTGTTTTTCGGACAGTGTTCAAAGAATGGTTTTTCCCTCCTGTAATCTGTTTCAACAATCTGAAAGCTTTTATATACACTAATATCAAGTTCATTAAAGTATATATTAGGTTCTCTGTATTCTAAACAAAGCTGAGAAACCTTTATCAGGTTTCATAGTGCCGTTTTTGGAAATAGACCGCAACAGTCATGTGAGAAAAATCACAGCTCAGGGCAGATAAAATCTAAATTAAGAAGTATAACCAGGAACTTGTGCTCATATTACTTAAAGAATTTTTTTCTTAAATGAGCAAAATAAAAACTGTTTTTAAAAGAAACTTAAATAAAGCAGCACTCATAGTATTAACACACTTTTTCAAATAATATCTTTGTTCAAATAATATCTAATGTTATTGAAAACATTCAATAACATTTATTTAAAGAACTATTTAGCGAACCCTGGTGATTTTTTTTATAATAGGCAAATGGCTGTCAGCCCAACAAGACAGCAGAGAAAGAGACTTGCAAATTTAGCATCCTATTTTCTCTTAGCAAACTTCTTTTCTTTTTCTTTCTTTCTTTAAACTGCATTTTGAATGATGAGTTTCTGTGGGCTTATTTTTGGGCAGATCCACATTTTCTGCTTGGCCAATAACCAGTATAGTCCATATAGCACTTCCTGAGTGTAGGAAGAGATGTCATCCTACTCCTAGCCTATTGCAAAAGGACCCAAACCCTTTTTTCCCAATCCAAGAAGTCTTAAACTCTTTAAAGAAGATAGTCTACTCTACACCAATTCATTTTATTCAAATAGCAGCCCCAGTTCTGATTGACTTCAGTGCCAGGTATGTCCTCTCCCCTCCAGTGGCGGGTCTGTGCCCTGGGCAGCCATTTCATCTTGGGTATGTTGATTGGTGATTGCTGTTTCTTTTTTCATAATCTAGCATTAAATCCAACAATGATTCTTTAAGTCAGTGAAGTATCTTCAACCTTCTTGCAGCAGCCGACTCTTACATCAGCCTTTCGCTTTCTATCCAGGCTAGATAAAGTACATTCTCCTTGCTTCCACACCCCTTCCCCACAATATTGCAATGCTTCCTTTTTAATTTTGTTTTAAACACCTCCAAGCTGCAACTAGAAACCTCATTGCTTAGTTTCTATAAAACTGAACTAGCCATTCTTTCTTTCTATTATGGATTTATAGAGAAAAGTAGAAACGGCTTGTTCCCATTGCTTTGATTATTGTAGCATTAGGTATACAGTAATATCATAAGGAGGAAAACAGATCTGCATTAGTGTCAAAAGAGATAATATGGGAAGGAAGGGGGTGACATTCTTGTGTGCAAACATAAAAAAAAAAACAGAAGAGAGGCATGGGGAATAATGAGAAGGGAACATATTCCCAAAGGAAAAGGAAGATATTTGTGGTCGGTCCACAAAGGAGCCAGCCAACAAGGTTTGCATTTGTATGGAAGAGAAGATGAGCAGAAAACCCACCAATCAGGTCTTGGAGTGGCTACACTTTGGACTGAACACCAGCCTGCCTCAGTTGCCAATTTCCTGTAGTCCGGTTTGGAATTTCTGAAATTGGCTTAAGAAACAGCCAGGAGCAGCAAACTGCAGCGTAGAATTGCCCTTTGATAGACTGTTATTTGATGGGCTTATGCACATTCTTTGCACATTAGTCTTATTTAATATACATCAGCTTCCCATTTGAAATTTAGCCAATGAAAGTTGCTTTTGCTCATTAGCTAAAGCTCAAATTGTACTTTGCAAATGGATTTGCAAAACTTGTAATGTGCATAAATCAATAATTGAAAGAGCATGTCCTTTTCCAACTGGGCTGCTTGTGTTTCTTATTTAAAATACAATTCAAGTAGGTTGCCATAGTTACAGCAAGCTTCTGAAATAGACTTTATTCTACTGTCAACTCTTTGCATGTATACAAATAGCTAAAGAATCCTTATTTCTTCAGCTGCTAATAGTGTTGACAGAACGACAGCATAAGATTTCATTATTATGTTACCAGTTGTAAGACCGCCATACATTTAAGATCTTGCTGAAAGCACAAGCAATATAATACTCTGTTTTTGAAAATTGTTCAAAAACTACCACGTACATGTAGAAATAAGAGCAGTGATAGTCATACTAAATGTTATCGTCATAACTGTATCAAAGTTGTTTTAAAATGAATGAGTTACTTATACTTTTAAAGTGATAAACTGAGTGATAAAGACTTCTGATCTCTTCAAATTATAACTTAAGATAAAGGAAGAGGGAATACAGTAATAATAATTTAAGCAATGGTAGCATCAGTTCAGCAGTACTTAAATTTGTTACTGGCAAATTATTTCTTTAAATAGACTTTTTTAATTGAATATTTAATGAACTATGATTAGAGAGACGAAATTTAAGCACAGGTAATTCTCGTTTAAGTGAACACAATTGGAAGCGGCAACTCAGTCATTAATTCACCTCAGCAACAAATGCCATCTTCTTAGATACTGCCCATGATGTAGTAAATATTAATCACCATGTAGATGAGAACTAGTGATGCTTCTTCTTATTTGTATGTGTGTGACTTTTTATTTCCTATGTAAAATTATAGAGAAATATCTGTTTCACTGCCCTCAAAAAGGTAACATTCTAAATGTCTATTTAGATATTGGCAATAACTGATGACAATGGCATTTCTATAACTGCTCCATATTTCTGTTCACAGGGTTCTCCAGGAAATGTGGTTTTCAAAGAGAATTGTATCAGGTATGTGATATTTGTGACTACCTTATTTTTTCCAAACTGTATACCTGGTCAATTACTGGCATTGTGAATCTTCCACAATGACATGAAAAAATAATGATGTAACAACAAAACTCCCTCATCAATTCTCAATTTTCCTAAGATCGATTAAATACCATGAGATATTTTTTTTAACAAAACATGCTGCTTTTCCAATGCAAAGTTGGAGACATTTTGGAATATATCATATCAGTCTATAAGTGAATATTCCAATATCGTCAACAAGAAGGTATGCGATTTCGTGCTTATTAATCTTGTAAAAATCATATGTATGTTTTATGTTATTATTTTAGTTGGTCTTGTTATTTGTTTGTTGGATTTGTATTATGTATGCTGCCCAGAGTACATTTTCCAAGCTGGGCACAATCTGCTCAGTTATTTTTATCTATTTGAAATGGCCACAATTCTGAATTACAGTAAATATTTAGCTCCCGGTTATGTTGTTCAAGTGCCTCGAAAGCCTCTGTCTTGTTCATGCCTGTTTAGTTCATGCCAATAATCCTTGGGGATTCCGACACTTTTGGTATTTTTTTGTATAAATCAGAATCCAGCAAGCTTCACGTTTTATCTTTGTAATTTGTCCTGTCTGTTACAACTCTGGTGTTTCCTTTGTTCCGAGAACAATAACATTTTCATTTCTTCTCAAGTCCCTAATGATATTTGCTTCTTCCTTGGTGATATTTGATTTTGGTGGTATTAATCTTTTTAATATTTGGCAAATCTCTAAACAGACTTCCTCTGCATCAGCAGTTCAAATTGCTGTCTCCACAAATTACTTCTTTCTTCCGAATTCTCTTAGGAGTCGTAGCAAAATGTAATCCTTTAACAAGTATAGAGATAAAAATGGATGGCTTAAAAGTTTGATTACAGTGTTTTTGATATCCAAATGGCATTTAATAGGCTTCTCTGTCTGGGTCTTCTTCACTATGTTATGCTTTTTCCCCTTTTGGGTAATCATTGCTGATTCAAGTTGTTATTCCAATTAATCATAAGTTATGTTTTGTGATGTTTTCCACACATGTGGATTGAGTATCTAATGAAAAGCAGATGTAAACTGCAAAGTTACTTTGAAAGTTTGTTAAGTTAATATTAAATGTTTGGGACACTCTAATGATTGCTACTTTAGCCCATCCATAACCATGAATGTCAAATGGTATTTTATCTTAACAGATTTGTATTTACATCTTGGCCTCTCCAAAAATGCAGAAAGGTAAAATGGGTTGGATTTTAGTTCCCTGTTTCCTGCATTTTGGAAGGTTTCCCTCAAAATCTAATAGGACACTTGATTCAGGAAAAATCATTCACCATAACTCGTCCCAGTTACACATAGCTTCTGTAACTGGCAGTTTATGTTGGTACCAGAATGCCCTGGCTGTCAGGGTTCCAAGTAACACCCCCAACGCAAGAAGACTCCAAGGCTAGAAGTTCCTCAAAGTTCCATTTTATTAGAGATGTCATATTGGCACATCTGGGGAAACTCGAATCTGAAAGCTTCCAGGTTTTCCCCACGCAAAAGAAAGCCCAAGTCCCTTCCCCTGCACCCACATGTCCATCACATGGTCCAATCAATGCACCGTCCTAACTGGAGGTGCCTCCCAGTCACGCCACTCCAGGTGCAGGCCGAATGTCTTTGGCTCTCAGAGAAAGGAATGTTATTATGGCTAGATATCCCCCACAACTCCCTGCAATCCCCCCCTCCCAGTTTCTCACAGCACTAAGTGTGGCAGCCCTGAAGATCCAAAGAAAAAGATGGCCTCCAGGGTTGACACTGGCCTTATCAGTGTTCCCCTAAAACATGCTACATTGGCTTTAATTTGACTCTAACTTTTATTTTAAACTGCTTCATGCCAGTCCTTCAAGTTAAGTAATTCCTGCCATGCAGGAATCCATGACAGAGTGTAAACTTTATCCATCCCCCCCCCCCGCTCCATTTTAAGGGTGTGTGTTTGTGCAGTCTACCCATTCTTGATCATTGGTGGCAGTTTATGAGGGGATCTACTTGTGTCTTGGGAATGGAAATATATTTCATTGACTATTATCAGCAGACAGAATCTTTAAAACATTATCATTTGCACATATTAACAATGAAGGAAATACAATTTGTTAGCCAGCTAAGATAGCAATGAATAACAAGATAGCAAATGTAACAAGAGTTACATTACTATAAAGTTTGATAGTTAAGAAAGGCTGCTCAATGTTAAGGTTTGGATGTACAGGTTATATTCTGACCTCTATGATTCATTGAATACTTGCACTCTGCTGCAGGGGTACTGAATATATGTAGTGCATTTATGCTACTATATTTATGCTACTTTTCATGAAACCTTGATCCTAAAAGGAGACTTCATTAAAAAGTTGAATAAATAAATGAATGTTATATTACAGATTCTTTTTTCAGAATGCAGGTCAAAACGAAACTGCTATAAGTGATGGGGAGGACAAATTCAAGGGGGAAATTGATGGGTCAGAGAAGGAACTAAAACACCCCCATTGACCTCCTTCCCTATTTCTAAATGTTTTCTAGACATTTCTAGAAGAGGTTGTGCAAGGAATCACTGCTTTCTTGCCCACTTACCACAGCAACCCTTGAGACCTTCCACATCCCCAATTTTATCAACAATCAGTTTTTTAAAGTGCAAGATATTCACCAGACAATATTTGAAATTATTTGCTACTTGGAAGAACAATAAAAATAAATCAGAAAAACAAATTCTTCCAGTGATGAAATAACATGATTAAAAAAAAACCTGACAACATATAATGGCTGTCTTCTGTTATTGCATTTATTTGTATTTAATTTAATGCAAAATCTACAAAGTAAAATAGAGAGATGCCTACCTAGATTGCCTCTGGCATATGTTTTTAGAATGGAAAAGAGATTCTCGCCTTGAACAGAAAATATGAATAGATAAAATTGCAGGAATGCAAAGCCTCAAAACCGACAAGCTTCTGAAAACCAGAGGAGATATTTAACCTTTGACAATGGATGCTTTATTTCAAAATATAAATGAGGGAAGGAAATGACTTATTTATGTGACACAGTTTTTGTTTTAATTGTTAAAATTCTTTTGATTACTCTTTTCAGCTATGTTGGTTTCCCATCCCAGAGTTCTGAAGAAGCTGGCAGATGTGATCTCGGAACCATTGAGCAAAATCTTTCACAACTCCTGAGCATTGAGGAACTGCCAAAGGAGTGGAAAAGAGCTGATGTGGTTGCAATCTACAAAAAAAGGGGGGAAAGTGAATCCAGGAAACTACAGACCATCAATACCCAGGAAAATCCTGAAAAAGATAATTAAGCAGCCGAATTGTGAGCATCTAGAAATGAACAAAGTGATTACCAGAAGTCAACATGGGTTTCTCAGAAACAGATTATTCCAGACAAATCTTATTGCCTTCTTTCACAAAGTAACTAAATTAGTGGATAAGGGAAACACTGTGGATATAGTTTACTTAGACATCAGTAAAGCATTTGAAAAAACAGTCCACAATCTACTTCTTGGTGAGATACTGTAAAACAGTGTGCTATAGACAGTACCACCACCAGATGGGTTCACAGTTGACTGGCCAACCACACTGAGGAAGAGCTTGCTTCCAGGAGTTGTATGTGGACCATTGCTGGAAGTTTTCAAGAAAGGATTTTCAAGAAATCCTATGTTCATGATAATATAAGGTCTCCTGCCATGGTCAAGGAGTTGGACTAGAAGAACTCTAAGGTCCCTTCCAGCCCTATGATTCTTTTCCATGTAATAAATTAAATAAATTAATGTGTAAATTAATAGGTTCTATAGCTAATTGTTTAGGCTGCTCTTTATTTTTTACACCAATGAGATAGGCTTACATATTATTACACAGAATATCTATAACTACCATGTTAAATTGGTTATTTATCATGTTTTGTTATTTGTTTGTTGTGTGTACCTTCCTGGTGACTACCTGGGACAAGTCCTTGCAGATTTATTGGCAAGATTTTCAAAAAAGCTTTGCCATTGCTTCCTTCCTAGGGCTGACAGAAAGCAACTGGGCAAAGAGGATATATAACTGAAGGACTGTGGAAGTGACGAATACCCCTTCTTTGTTTTTCTCTCTCTGTTCCTGGATATCTTATAACCTATAACTTTGGCTGACCGGTGGTGGATTACAAATAACATGGACTAAGGCCAAGTGCTGTCTGGCTCCATTTCTTTGTAATACTGAGGCATTGAAGCGATTTATCAGGCCCTGTGGATTATAAATACTCTTGATGAACTCATAATACTATTGGACAGATAAAGCAGAATGCTAAAGACAAGCAGAGTGGTCCCTCTTGGATTACAAATTTCTTTTTCCTATCCTGGGCCCATTACTACTACTACTACTATTATGATTATTACCACCATTATTATTATTACCATTATTATTATTATTATTATTTTCTAATTGCATATAAGACATTGTGGATTACAAAGGGAATGGTCTAAAGGGAGGACTGAAGTGGGATTGGATCTGAAAGACATTTACGTCTTTGTCTATATCTATAGCTCAAGCGAGATTGGGTGCTGGAGGTTTATATATGTGTTAAAAGGTGGTGGAGGTGTTGGCTACAAAAAATATCTGAGGTAAAATTGTTGACCATGACAAGCACTACAAACCTAACAAAGATAGGGATAGGGAGGAAACCTGCCTCCACACCATCATTGGCCACCTCAAGCTCATCCAGTCAGAGGTCAGTAGAACATAAGTTGCAAAGGAAGAGATCAAATTCATTTAAGGAACTGCAGGCTATGCTCCAATCGATGCAGGAATCCATGACAAAAAACCACGACAAAATGAAAAGAGAAATAGGAGAAGTGAGAAATGACACAGGAGAATTAAAAGAAAAGATACAAAAAATGGATGAAAAGTTTGAAAACTTCCAGCAATTGATTACAAAAAACAAATAGAAAATACAGGAAATAGAAGAGAGGATGGAGAAAGAAGAAAAAAGAGTAGATGAAATAAACGATAACTAACCCAGGCAAATAAAGAGATAGAAACCACAGTAATGTTGCTAGAGTCAGAAAAAGCAGCACATTATCTGAGATTCCAGAATATGGAAGAGGAGAAAGGGGAAGACCTACCGGATGCCATGGCAGAGTTACTAGCAAAGGCATTAGGGACAGAGAAAGAAGAGATGCTGATAGAAATCGATGAAACATACAGAATACATACAAACTACGCAAGAAGACACAACCTATCAAAGGATGTGCACGTAAGATTTGTGAAGAAATTGATGAGGAACGAAGTGCTTAACAAGATGAGAGACGAGCCAATACAGTATAAAGGGAAACAATTGTTCTAAAACAGGTCCCAAGAAGAGTTAGAGAGTTGCAGAAGCCGTACCAATTTTTAACTACGTTGTTGATTAAGTATAACGTGAATTTCAGATGGTTGACTCCAAAAGGAATACTGGTCACATGGCATGAAAAGAGACATAGAGTGGACTCACTGGATAAAGCGATGGAGTTTTACAATCAGCATTTCAGTACCGAAGAGGAACTGGAGGAGAGGGAAGTAATAGAAGATAGAGATCAAGGGATGCCTGCTACAGAAGAAAAGAAACTGCAGCAAAAGGAAAGTGAAAAAGAGAAAAGGGACCAAAAAGAGAGCAATGGAGCAAGACCCAAAGAATCAAGAGAAATAAGAACAACAAGGAGTATAAGACCCAGATATAAATAGAACAATGCAAGAAGATCTTAAGATACTATCATTAAACATTAACGGATTGAACTTACCCATGAAAAGGAAGAAAACCTTCAATAAATTACAAAGACTGAATCTAGACATAATATCACTACAAGAAGTCCATATAAAAGAAAAACATAAACAACTACTGGAGTATTATAAATTGGGGAAACTATTTGTGTCGTTATCACAACAAAAGAAGAGGGGAGTAGTGTTATATGTTAAAGAAACAATTCAGGCTAACCAAATATATAATGATGAAGAGGGAAGGATCTTGATTGTGGAAGTAACACTAAATCAAAAGAGGGCACTCCTAGTTGCAATCTATGCACCAAATAGTGTACAAGACCAATTTTACAAAAAAACTACATAATACTATATGTGATATGGAGTGTGATAATCTTTGTCTCCTAGGAGACTTCAATGCAATAATAGATAAGAAATTGGACTATAAGAGTAATAGAACAAGGAAAGGAGTAAGAAGGATTCTACCTAGAACCTTCTTTAAAACAAAGGAAAGGGGTGGTTGCTAACTTCCTACAAGAGATAGTATGGATGTCGATGGAATTAAATACTAATGTATATGAGGTAGAAATAGATACAAATGTATGGGCAGATCACAATCCAATGAGAATCAGCTGGAAAGGATGAAAGAAAAGTACAAGATGGACTCTGAACCAATCAATATTAAATGATATAGAATTTAGGCAGACGTTGGAAAAACAAATGGGATTCTTCTTTAAAGAAAATAGGAAAGAAGATACGTCATTACAAAACTATGAGACACAGCGAAAGCATATATGAGAGGAGTTGCTATAACATTTATAGTGAAGAAAAATAAAAGGAAGAAGCAACAACAAAGAACTTTAAAAGAAGAATATAGAAGACTCGAAGCAGAGTTACAAAAGGAACCACAAAAAATAAATTTAAAACGGCAAATGGAGTTAACTAAACACAAATTGAACATCCTTGAAAAAGAAGACATGGTGCAACATATAAAAAGAATGAAACAAAACTTTTCTGAGAATGCAAACAAATCAAGGAGATGGCTAGCTTACAAATTGAAAAAGGAGAAAGAGAAAAAATGGATAAGTAAATTGCAAGACAAAGATGGAACTTTATGTTATCAAATTGAGGGAAAAAAGAATATTATCCAGGACTTCTATAGGAAACTATACGATAATGATGAGCAACATCCAGAAGAAAAAATATTACAATACCTGGAAAAAGCTAACTTGCCTAAGGTTCCAGAAGCAACAAAATCTATGCTGAACGAGAGGATAACAACAGAACTAGCAGAGGCGATTAAAAAACAAAAAAACAACAACAAAACACCTGGTCCAGATGGGCTACCAGCAGAAATATATAAAGAGCTACAAGATACTCTGGGCCAGAGGTGGGTTTCAGCAGGTTCTGACCAGTTCTGGAAAAACCAGTAGTGGAAATTTTGAGTAGTTCAGAGAACCGGTAGCGGAAATTTTGAGTAGTTCGGAGAACCGGTAAATACCACCTCTGACTGGCCCCTCCCCATCTATTCTCTGCCTCCCAAGTCCCAGCTGATCGGGAGGAAATGGGGATTTTGCAGTAACCTTCCCCTGGAGTGGGGAGGGAATGGAGATTTTACAGTATCCTTCCCCTGGAGTGGGGAGGGAATGGATATTTTGCAGTATCCTTCCCCTGGAGTGGGGTGGGAATGGAGATTTTACAATATCCTTCCCCTGCCACACCCACCAAGCCAAGCCATGCCCACCAAGCCACGCCCACAGAAGGTAGTAAAAAAAATTGAAACCCACCACTGCTCTGGGCCAAACATTATTAGAGGTATACAATGCAGTCCTATTTGAAGCGAAGATACCACCATCATGGGTGGAAGATAACATCACTTTGATACCAAAAGAGGACTCAGACTTAACGCAAATTAAAACTGCAGACCCATATCCCTATTAAATGCCAACTATAAAATATTCACCTCAATAGTAGCAGAAAGACAGAAGAGTTTTTTGAAGGAGTTCATACACTCGGACCAAAATGTCTTCCTATCCAAAAGGCAGATAAGAAATAATATGAGAACAATATTAGATACATTGGAATACTACGAAACGCATAGTGAAAAGCAATTGGCACTGTTGTTTTTAGACACCCAAAAGTGTTTGATAATGTGAACTGGCAATTCATGTTACAACAATTAAGACATATGGATTTTGGAGATAAATTTATAAATATGTTCAAGGCAATACACACAAAGCAGAAAGCCAAAGTGATTGTGAACGGTGAGGTGACTGAAAACCTTTCAATTCAAAAAGGTACAAGGCAAAGCTGCCCATTATCTCATTGTTATTTATCTTAACACTGGAAGTACTAACCAGAAACATCAGGCAAGATGAGCAAATCAAAGGAATGGAAATCAAAAGAGAAGAGTACAAATTACAAGCTTTTGCAGACGATTTAGTTTTCATCTTAGAGGAACCATTAGAACCAGGCCCAAGACTCATAGAGAAATTAGAGGAATATGGAGAGGTTGCTGGACTAAAAATAAATAAGGAAAAAACCAAAATGATAGTTAAAAAATCTTACAAATAAATAGAGGGATGAATTAATAAAGAAAATGAACATCCAGATAGTGAAAAAAAGTGAAATACTTAGGAATCTATCAACAGTAAGATGTATAACAATCAAAGAGGACAACTATACAAAATTAATGCATCAAATTAAACTGGATATGGAGAGATGAAAAAGCTTGCAACTTTCCATGATGGGTAGAATAGCCGCAATAAAGATGAACATACTGCCAAAGATACTTTTTTTATTCCAAACAATACCAATAAAACTAGAGAAAAAATATTTTGAGGAATTGAATAAAATAATGTTGAAATTCATTTGGCAAAGAAAAAAACCAAGAATAAAACTGAAACTACTGCAAGAGTCAAAAGGGAAAGGAGGTTTTGGTCTGCCTGACTGGGAATTGTATTACCAAGCAGCTGCACTCATGTGGGTGAAAGAGTGGATAACTTTGAGGAATAGAAGACTATTATTATTGGAGGGTGCCAACTAGGGTGGCATGCATTTCTCTGGTACGGGAGAAACACGGCACATCAATATTTCCAAAGGCATTATGTAAGAAACGCATTGTTATCAGTGTGGGACAAAATTAAACAACAAAACTATAGGGAAATACCAGTCTGGCTTTCCACCTTAGAAGCATTGATACACCCAAATCTTATAAATATGAAGAAAATTGTTTCTTATAAGGATATACTAAATGAGAATGGTGAATTGAAAACCAGATTAGAACTAAAAGACCAAGGGGTGGAATTAGAGTGGTGGTCGTACCTGCAGATACAATCGTGTTATGTGAAAGATGTGAAAACATGGGGTTTTTATAGAAAACTAACAACATTGGAGGTGGCAAAATTACACAGAAGAACTATACAAGAACGAGCTTAACATCCCTGATAACCACGATGGGGTGGTCACTGACCTCGAGCCAGACATCCTAGAATGTGAAGTCAAATGGGCCTTAGGAAATCTGAGCAACAACAAAGCTAGTGGAGGTGACAGTATCCCAGCTGAGCTGTTCAAAATCTTAAAAGATGGTGCAGTAAAAGTGCTACACTCAATTTGCCAGCAAATTTGGAAAACTCAACAGTGGCCACAGGATTGGAAAAGGTCAGTTTACATTCCAATTCCAAAGAAAGGCAATGCCAAAGAATGTTCAAACTATCGGACCACTGCACTCATTTCACATGCTAGTAAAGTTATGCTTAAAATCCTACAAGTTAGGCTCCAGCAGTATGTGGATCGAGAACTACCAGAAGTACCGGCAGGATTTCGAAGAGACAGAGGAACTAGAGATCAAATTGCCAACATATGCTGGATCATGGAGAAAGCTAGGGAGTTCCAGAAAAACATCTACTTCTGCTTCATTGACTATGCTAAAGCCTTTGATTGTGTGGATCACAACAAAGTGTGGCAAGTTCTTAAAGAGATGGGAGTGCCAGACCATCTTATTTGTCTCTTTAGAAACCTATATGCAGGTCAAGAAGCAACAGTGAGAACTGGCACGGAA
>QLTV01001997.1:14314-54314 GCA_003457575.1 Thermophis baileyi
CAAGGTGTGGAATTAGAGTGGTGGTTGTACCTGCACATACAATCGTGTTATGTGAAAGATGTGAACACATGGGGTTTTTATAGAGAACTAATAACATTGGACAAGATATTAGTGGGGACTGATGACAAATTGATAAAGATACTATACAATTACCTATTAAATTATAAAATGGAAGAACAAGAAGTTAAAGAGACAATGATAGTATGGGCCAAAACTTTGGATATAATATAGATTTGGATAAATGGCAAAAGCTTTGGGATAGAAATGGGAAACTGACAATGGCCACATCATATAAGGAAAATCTCTATAAAATGTTCTATAGGTGGCATTTGCCCCTGCAAGATTGGCTAAAATGTTTAACAATATGTCCCCAAACTGTTGGAAATGTAAACAAATACCTGGCACATATTACCACATGTGGTGGACCTGTATAAAGGCAAGGAAATTTTGGATACAAATTCATATGTACCGGTAGTTAGAAAAAATGACCAGACAACATATAGAGTTTAAGCCAGAATTATTTTTATTAGGCATTATATCAGATGGTTATGATAAAGGGACAATATACCTAATATACCTAATATATACAAGGGGGGGCTAGATGGGAGGGGGGAGGCTTCAAGGGAAACGAAAGTTTATTTTATTTATTTATTTATTTGTCAAACATGTACAAGATAGCAGGTATAGGTATAATCATAAACATAATCAAAGTGAATACAGATAGATGAAGACAATAGTTCACTTCATCTCTCCCAGAGGAGCTTCAAGGTCAGACGGCTGGGAATGGAACCCAGCTGCATACCAAACCTATGCCTGAAGTGACCATTCTAAAAACATATTGTTTGAATTTGATTGAACGGAGAGGGGGGTGCAGAGATGGGGGGCAACTATGGGCAGGAAAAGTTAAACTTGAGGATTTCAGCATGTGAATTTCAGTTCTGGCTTTGCACTGCTGTAATTCGTTTGACTTCTAGTAAACTATACCTTTCTCCTGCTATTTTTTTTTAAATCATGACTTTAGCTTTAAAGATAATTTTGCTGAACATTAACAAAGATTTATTCATTATTGCTTCTTTTTATTATTTAATGAAACAATTTTCATTTATGTCTTACACCAGGTGGAAGCACCTACGGACCTTGGAAGGTCTCTAAAAGGCTAAGGACAGTCTGACCAGATTACTTCATGAACAAGAGACTGAAAGAAAATTCAAGAGTTATTGATCTGACTGGAAATTTAGCAGGCATCCTGAGACAAGGTAATTGCAATCCATTTCTCTATTGTTGCCATGGTTAAGCCCAAGTCAAAGGAGCCTCTGTACTTTTTATGGCAGAATAAGATTTAATAAATAAATAAATATTATTTTTCTGGATTGTATCTATCTTACAAGATTGAAAGTATTAAACATTTAATCAGCTTTGATTAAGTAACCCAGGATTTCAAATATGAATTATGAATAGAATCTGATTCAAATGAAAGAATATGAATTGCTTGTGGCAGTCTGGTTAATCCTCTTTGTCACTTTAACTTAATTCAGAAGCTATTTTTAGATTATTTATATGAGATGGCATTCATCTTCAAGTCTGAATCAAAAGAACCATTCTCATCATTACATTCCCTCAGGAAATCACCTGTTTTCAGAATCTGTAAATATTAATCAAAAGATTATTATCTGGTTAAAAACACTCCCAGTGACCATGCCAAAACTTCAGTCCATTTGTCAATTGTATGCTCTGGTGAATTTTCAGACAAATAATTAGGAGAGACATTCCACCATGTTTTGATCTGATTCCTGAGACAGATGAACGTGTATGATATGTTCAGTTCACAGATATTTTGAAACTAAAAACAAAAAAATCCTGGCAAACTGAGAAAGCCAGGGGACTTTACAGTGAGAGAAACCAATTGCCTAGTCCTAGTTAAGCTAAGTCATTCTTTTTAAATGCTGGTTTTCAGTGTTCCTAGAAACTCTGAGGTACCTTGGAAGCTTCTTGATATTTTCAGTCATGGCGGCCAAACACCTCTTCCACAGCTGCTATTTCTGAGGGGAATTATTAGGTATATTTCTAACTATCCAGTGTCAGATTACATGAAACCAGGAGGAAATCCAAGAGAACTCCAGGACATTTTGATGATCAAGCATCCTCTTGGTGTGAAAAATAAAGTATTGTGTTGACAACGTGATCTTTCATTTTTCTACCTAAGATGACATTAATCATACATACGTAGTATGCATTTTTAGCACTGTTCAGAGATCCTTGAATGGGAAGGGGTACCTAATATTAGAAAATGTGAAAGCCACTATTGAATAGAATGAAATCAGCACTTTTCACTGTAGTCTGTTACTTACAAAGAATCGCTTTTAAAAAAAAATGAATTTAGATTTTTTTTTAAAAAAAAAAAGCATAAGTTTGGAAAGAGTGTGATTTAAGGCTGCCAGAACTGGGCTGCAGAATCTATCTAACCACTAGCTGGCAGGCAAAACAAACAGAAAACTATTATTTGCTGCCACCTAGCTATTCAGTGTTTTATTCGTAGTTTGAATAATGTGCATAAGATATATTGTGTATAAGTATAATTTTAAAGCTGGTCTTGGAGAGGGCAACTGTCATGGTATCCTTTTCATGGGAAGTAGACTTGAAGGCTTTAATGGAATTTTCAAATATTTTGATGAATACCATCTGAAAATCACAATTCTTAGAGTACTTGGGAAAATCATTATTACCTTGTAATAATCTTCTCACTTCTTGTATCCCACTTCTTGTATCTCTCATTCAATGTGTTCCTTTGGTTCTGTGGTATTTAAAAGATCAATACTCTTTGTGCAGCTCTTTCTAGAGGCATTTATATTATATATAAATATGCCTCTATATTATACCACATGCTCTGTCCCTTCCCTTTCACACAAGCACACAGGAGAAAAATAATAAACAATCTGTTTATATATTCAGTGAAAAGATTCCCATTATGAAAGATTTCCTTTAGCATCATTCTTTTCAAGTTTCCCTTTAACATAGGATTACAAATATTTATAAGTTTATTCACATATCATTTTTACAGGATGTACATTCATATGAAGAGAATCAACATAATAACACTTTGAGACTGAGATCCTATCTGTCTGATAAAGGAGTCTTCTGAAATATCTCAAATTATAAAAGGTGTCCATCTTTCTTTCTTTTTAATTCCACAATAACACAGGGCTACATAATTGAAGATCCATTGGTTTTAGATAAGATTCCCACCACCACCATCCCTTACAGAAATCCCTGATACATTCGTAAATTGTGTATACAGAATCAATCCAGGATAAAAAATGATGATGTGAATCACACAGGCTGCTCATGGTTCAGGAAAAGCAATTTCATTATAATTAATTTGAAAAATAGAAGGCATTCTCCAGTTTTTACTCAACAGAATTAAAACATCATATGCTTAGCATTTAAAAATAAATAAATAAAATATTCACCTATATTAATATAAAAAGCAAAATATCAGCTTGCCTGTGATAATTTTTCACACATAGTATAAGTTTATTTTCATTAAAATGCAGCATTCAATAAATACTTTTTCCAGTCCTAACTTGATATTTTCTATGTTCTTTGTCCCTTTCCTGTTAAATATGCCATATTAGCAAATAATGCACCTCAAATAATTTTGATGCTCCATCTTCTGACCTTCACCCTTGTAGCAGAAGGACTGGCAGAACCTGGGGCAGGGTTAAAATGGAATCAGTCTAGAATCCCTGCCAGGCCACAAGCAAATTAAGTCCAACCTCCCTTGAATTCTGTTGACCCTTATCTAACCCCAAGCAGGCGTTAACCGTTAGTTGAGTAGATCCCAATGCATAAGCATGATTACCAATAAATCAGTTTAATTGAACCTTTTCATGTGGACCTGAAGTTTCTCGCCTGACAACCATAGCTATCAAGGTGACTATGGATAAACAGCAGTTGATATGTAGTACAGATCTTGGACTTCCCTAGTGGAAATATGTGGACTATGTTTCCACATTTATTTCAGAGAAATAACTCACAGTCAAATTAAAAAGAGATATAATATATAACCAAGTAGAGCTCCTCATTTTGTAGGATTTCATAAAAAGGTCACTATTACAAAGAAAAAATATATATTAGACACCATTGGATATATTTGAGGTATAAGTTCACAAGGAAAATCTAACATAGCACAGTACTGCAGGCAGAATAGTTTTAAAAAGGAGGAAAAGAGTGAGACCACAATATAACCACAATTAAATGCAGCTTAATTGATTTCAATATGTACTTATATCAGGGACAGATAAAAGCAGGCCTTCTTCACCACATCTGGCCCCAAACCTCTATGTTGCCTTTGAGCTTTCTTCAGCCACAACTGTCCAAAATAAGCTGCACAGCTTCCCCCATTTTGCATCAGAAATGCACAAAAGTTGTAGTGTACCTTCTAAAATACATGCAAAGTCTTTAAAAAAGAAATCTCTTCCCCACAAGATAAAGGGAAATCTGAAAATCCAGGCCCCAGCCCCATGCATGACACAGCTTTCTCACTTTGCATCACCACCTCACTTACTGCAACTTTTTGTCCTCGCCACCAGCACCCAAACGTTAAATGTAATTTTTCTTCAAATGAGTATTCCACAGTCAGCCTCTCAGAGATTTTAACTGTATCACAAGGGGTAGTATTACCATCAGTTCTTATATCATTCTGATGCAGGTTACATATAGGACCCACATCACCCTCCAGATAAGGTGAAACTGCAACTTTCATCCATCCATCATCCCTGGGCCATGTCTGCTTGGGCTACTAGAAGCCAATTCTATTAAGAAAAGGTATATACTGTAGATGGTGGGTTGTCCATCCCTACTACATGGACAACAGTAATCAGAAATTGACTATATGACTTGCTCTTATCCTGTTACCACTTCATTTGGATAGAACCAGCCAGTTCACAAAGCAAATTGAAGTCTGAAGGGCCTGTACAGACAATGTGCATTTGTGTGTTGCTCAAAACTGAAGGTTCTGAAGGAGGTGGAATAGTCCTCAAAACATGCATGTTCTGGCAGAAGATCCAGACATAAACTACCTTTGATGCAGCTCTTACCTCATAGGACACAAACTGCTGCAAAATGAAACTGCTGAAACCATCATAGCAAGGGATTCTAGAACCTTTCTGATGTATTCCTAACTAACTCAAGCTGGAGAGGTGGTAATAATTATCTAAGTTACTGAACCATTTTAAACAGGAAGGGGAACATGTAGCATAGTCCTCTTGTATGCAGAAATCATTTCACAATGTGTGTGACAGATCACTTGCTTGAAAAAATTTTTCCTAATTGATAAACATGGCTGCATGTGAAAAGCTATTGGGATGTGGCAGGATTCAATTAATTTCTCCATTTATACCAGAATTCTTGTTCTAATTGGAGCAATGATTTCAGTTCATTTCCCTGACTAGTAATATGAACATTTAACTTTCTTGCACCTCTTGTTCTTCTATTTTCCTTATCTGACACAAATAAAACAAAAGACAAAAAATATTATTCCTGAAACAAGTAGTAGTTGTTATACCTCCATTTTCAGAAGGACATCTCCCAATCACAATTTTTCCTATATTCTTACAAACCACCTGCATTTTAGAAGCTGGCCACCAAGAATGGAAACTGTAATTTTTAAGCACAACATTCTGCCTTGTGTCTTTCTTCATACGGAGACAAAATAAGTTGTACCAGAATTTTCATCTATAAAAATAGTTTTTAAAAAAACTGAAGGTGAACCTAAAGCAATTTATGCATTGAATTTCAAATTAGGAATATTTAAAATAGGTAGGAATAGAATAGGGTATCTATTTTAACAAGTATACATTAAATATCTGGCTGCAATCCACCATCTACTGAATGGCGCCATTCCCTTATTTGATCAAATAAGTCTGTAAAGCATTAAATGAGTTTTTAAAACATTACAAGAATGAAAACAGTCTTGGAATAAAAAGAACACAAAGATTAATTTACCTCCCTCAAGCAGCACTATTATTTTCACACCATTTTAACTCACAAACCATCTTTCTCCAGTCTTCATAAAAGTAGTATTTGCATTTTTGTTCCTTGTTAATCCAAAAATTATTTCAAGCTGTCTTCACCAAAAGCAGGTGAAGCCTCTCCAAAATGAAAGTTTCATACTGGACATTTTTTCGGTCATAAAGATAACCAGAAGTTGGCAGTGTAATACATTTAGATTCTAAAGCATTTACCAAACTCACCAAAATCTCTCATTGACCAGGCTCAAACTGAAGTAAAATCTTTAAAAGAAAAAGCACAGAAAAAGTCTGTTACTTCTCAAAAATATCAAAATATGAGAATTCAGAAAAATTTCATGAAGTCTTGCTGACATTTTGTAACCCTTTAAAGGTCTCCTCCAAGAGATGAGAGATAAGAATAGACCAGTGTCCATAACTGTACATCAAACTGCCACCATTTCTCCGACATTCCATACTGTAGTTTAAAACAAGAATAAGCAAAGTATGGCACTCTAGCTGTTCCTGGATTACCACACTCAGTAATCTTCACCATTGGTCATACATACACGGTAAAGTTGCCTTTCCTTGCTTTATAAGCAGGATATCCATCAACTGTTAATCATCTGGATAGAAAGCTATTAAAATTCCAATTGATTTTACTACAGTAATTACATTCAATATCATTTGTGGTCTCAGGCAGTAGCTTCTGTTACAAAGAAATGTTAAATTATGTGAAACTGTTTATATGGTATGGGTACATATTTTATGAAAATAAAAGTATCAATCAAATGTAGTAAATATTTCAAAATCTAGTAGGCCAAACAAAACATAAGTCTATTATAAGACTAGTTATGCTACAAAGAAGTTAAGTGTCCAAGAATTTGCCTATTAAGAAAACATATGTATACAAAGAGATTTTGAAGACACAAAATAGCAAGTAAGCACAAGTCCATTTCACTTGTGCTAAGCACAAGCTTTAATGCTTTGGCAAACATTCCCAAAATATCTGATCTGAAGATATATAGAAGCCATAGAAGTCCATTAAATAATCTGAAAATCCCATAAACTTACCAGTGGCTCTTGAATTGATTTAGAGGATATTCAGTTCTAAAACCAGAATCAAATTATGAGAGGTAACTACTATTGAAAATAGGTTCATAACAAGAGAATGTGGTAATCAAACATTCCATAAATATATTTTCCATTATTCCTAGCCTAGGGTGAAGTGGGTTCCACTTTAAGTGAACTGAGCATGAACTAGAGCATGAGCAAATCAATAAAACAGGCAGAGGACGGTGAATCTCGCATGAAACTGTGCACTGAAGTAGATTAGTTCTTTCTGATAAATTAAAGGGAAATGATTGATTGCACTGAAATTAATTAATTCCATCTGTATTCAGAGTAGAGAAATATCTGCCATCTTGCTGCTGTTCTACAATTACATATCATAAACACTTCTCTAGTTTGCATTGGCATTGCATACAGAAAACATTTGCTGATAGGTTTCCATAGCTCTCTCCTCAACTGGGTGCCCTATAGGTTAGTTGGATTTCAACTCCCACGAGTCTAACTTTGCTTTATCCAAGGCACCCAAAGAATTATAATTTTGAAAAGGTTTTCATCATAATACATGAAAAGTTCCATTAAAGACTTACATTATAATTCACAGAGGAAAAATGCCATGACTTCTGACTTCTCTATTACCAGCTTTAAAACTGCAATTAACCATACATACAGTATTTCTATGAGACATATGGCTGCAAATCCAGGTTACTAGATGGCAACAGAGTTTTCTGTGCCTCTTTGCCATCATCTAATGGCATCTGGATTTTTACAGGTCAAATATGGCAGTGCTATGTATACCTGTGTGCAAGATTGTAGATATGAGCCAAGGTGGCGCAGTGGTTAGAGTGCAGCACTGCAGGCTACTTCAGCTGACTGCTAGCTGCAGTTCAGCGGTTCAAATCTCACTGGCTCAAGGTTGACTCAGCCTTCCATCCTTCTGAGGTGGGTAAAATGAGGACCCAGATTGTTGGGGGCAATATGCTAACTCTGTAAACCGCTTAGAGAGGGCTGTAAAGCACTATGAAGCGGTATATAAGTCTAAGTGCTATTGCTATTGCTATATGTTTAATGTTATGCTTTCATTATACTCTTGGCACAAAGAGGTACTGGGGCTTTTGCAAAGAGGTAGGAAAGTCAGGTAAATGTATCTGTTCTTAAGTATATTCAAAATATAATTTACACCAAATAAATAAATGGTGAAAAGCAATATGCCAACAGTAAGACTTAATGCTCAATAGAAAGTATCAGCATTAGGAGCAAAGTTTGAAAATATGAACTCACAAAAGAAATATATCTTATGAACTGATTAAAAAATAACAAAATATTCAATTACTAATTGCTTTAAAAAAAACAAATACATTTGAGGGCAACAGATTGGATGACTGTATGCCATTGAGAAGCAAAGATTCCATCAGTGAAATGTTGGTATCAAATGCAAACAGCTGTAGAAATAGATGAATATTTCTCCCCAGATGATGCACTGAATTAATGAGTTGGTTAAAGGAATTTACATGCGAGTGAGAAACATAGACATAATAATCCCAGTCAGTTTGGTAATATAATTTCAGTCGATTTCCCTTTTTCTATATGACTGGCACTACAGATTTTACTCATTAGAAAACTCCAATGAGGTTGCATTTAATGTGCCTAAAACTGGATTTATTTCTATGCATTTATACAACTCACACGCTGAATTTATCCACCTCTATATGACATTTTCTTGATTGTTGCTCCTTATTTTAAAACAATTTTCCAAATAATAACAACACTAATTATAATTATAATAATTAAAACAGGCAGTTGAGCTTAGTTCCCAGAAATATGGGACATAAACTGGATCAAAATCATGGCAATTCCCTTTATATAAGCAATTCATATTTCTTCACCATACCATAGAAAAACCAGACTATCTAATTTTGGCAATAAATGATCATTCTTAAGTCTGAGCACCAAGGACCAGGTAAACAGTTTCTATAGAGTAGGTTACAAACAGAATAAGAACGTGTTGCTATTTTTCCCTTTTAATCTAAAATATTTACAGTATTGCACTTTACTGCACTCAATTGCATTTCACTAAACGTAACACTGCATCAGTATTATGCTTTTAAAACTGCATGTCCATCTTTGATAGCTGAATCAATCTCTCGAGAGCAAGCCAAGGAGATTTTTCTTCTGAGAAATCCAGACATCTGGAAAACAAAGCAAGGAAGTCAACCTGTCCTTGTCTTACAAGCATATCTGCTTGTTCAGACAGTTAATTATTATTCTGTTTGTTATCATTGTTTCCATCACTTAGATCACCGCTGATTTTTGTGTAATTTTGTCTCTCAAACTTTTGTGCTGTTGCAGCTCTTTGTAAATTATACAGCTGGAGTGTCTGCTATGTCCGGATTAAACTGCCTTATCTGTGATTTGAAATTCCATGTTTTAAATTTAAGCCACTTTTGCAAAAGCAGCTCCTTAATTAGTGAGCAATTTGTGAAATAGCTAGAATATACTTGGCAACTAAGGAGAAATGTTAGGTTAATGGAGACCAGCCCCTGGGATTGTTTTCAAGCTTGGGTTTTGTTCCAGCAGAGTCTGTGATTTCCAAATGGTGTTAGATGTTAGGCACATGCACAACTTTGCAAAACTGATAGCAGTGAACAGTTTTAGGCTGACACAATGATCACTTTGGCCATGGTCAAGCTCCAGTTGTCCCAACATTCAAAGATGCCACATAATTTGGAGAATTATCCCTCTCATCTTCTCTCCTCCCCAAAGTATTGTTTTTTTTTCTTTTGTAAAGTTGTTACTTATACCTAAAATTCAGACTCAGTGTGCGTCTGGTGGGAGTGAAAAAGTTTGACTGCAATTATCAGCACTAAGCGCTTGGCCAAAATCAAAAAGGTAGACAGGTAGGTCCTTCAATCCTCAGATCAACTGAATCACTTCTTACGTCTTGGAACGAAATAGGAAGAGGAAGAAGAGGGAGAAGAAAGGAAGAAAAAGCAGGCCAGTGCTGATTGTGCATCTATAAGGACTCCCAAGCTTTTCAAAATCTAGCACTTGTCCTTGTCTCAGCCAAGTATGGATGACAGCTGGAGAAAAGGAAACTATTGTCCATCCTGGCAATGAAACTGCTTCCAGAAAGGAAATGTCAAAGCCCCAAGGCCTCAGCATGTTTCCGAGCCTTGAGCCTCAAGTCAGCAATACTGGAATTCTTGCTGTTGCTCTTGGCGGCTGCAGCCACAACTGCAGCTGCAGAGGCAGAATCAGCCAAGGAGGCGATTGGGAGTCCAAAGGGAGGGGGAGGAAACATCAAGTAAGGGGCGTGAGCAGCTAGGTGAGGATGGAGGTGAGGGTGGGCATGGGTAACCCCCTCCAACTGCAGCTGAGCTTGGACCTGGAGGGGGAAAAAGAACCATAAAGAAAATAGATTAACAGAAGATATTCCAACAGATATTCCAACAGGACAAACGGGCGTGTCAGCCCTACCAGACCAGGAAATAAATTCCACAAGGAGACTATATACCTTATTGAGATGGGCATGATAATAGAATCTTGCAAGATTCTATTATGCCCATCTCAAAAATCTTGTTTATGTCATTCTGCTCTTTCTTATGCCCCAGTGGATCAGAGTGGCATTTGCTTGGTCTTGCTTCTCAGGGCTTCCACCCTCTTTCAGCCCTCTTTGTCTAGGTCAGTGTTTCCCAACCTTGGCAACTTGAAGATGTCTGGATTTCAACTTCCAGAATTCCCCAGCCAGCGAATGCTGGCTGGGGAATTCTGGGAGTTGAAGTCCAGATATCTTCAAGTTGCCAAGGTTGGGAAACACTGGTCTAGGTAATCGTTCTTGCATATTTTTGTCAAGGTCATCTCCCTTACTCTTTACCAGGCATTACTCTGTGGCTTTGTAAATGATTACTTATTTAAGTAATTTTAATTCTGTGAAGGTTGAGTATTTACCGTTTATCTGTCTGGGGCACACAAGTATGAAATAAATAGTTGAGGAAACAATTCTGTGGCTGACTAAGGACTGTGCAACACTTTAATTAACTTCATGTGGTACTTAGTAATTCCTATAGCTCTATTCTTGCACTTTTGGGAATAGTTAACTCTTCAGCCTGAAGTCCTTGAAGGAGAAAGGGAGACAGAAATGGGATTGGGTAGCACAAAAAGAGGCAGAAGGAAGTAATGATGCAAGATCCACTCAGACTAAACAATGGGTTCATCCTCTCCTTCATCTAGATCCATCGTCTATTAAAATATGGCTCCACCCATCAGAAACTCATCTTCAATATTTCAAGAGCCCTTCACTAAAAAAAAGTTTTTCATTTCTGCTTTAAAAATCAAGCATTGCTGGGTATGATTTTGACAAAATATCAAAATTGTCAATTTGTGGTAATTTACAGGTAGGGAAATTATACTTCTGTAACTCTTAATTGTATGTGAGAACAGCCCCAAGATTATACTGATTTTTGATGGCATTTATTAATGATTTTCCATAAAATAAAGAACAAAACAGATGTGTTAAATCGTGTCCCTTAAGCCACTCCTACAAAACAGGTTGAAAAGTTTAACTCCACACTCCCCCAGGTATCACTGGCCATCCAGGTCTTTTAAAAATGGAGCATGGTGTACAGACAAAAAAGTTGCCACATTGTTTAAATGACCAGAATATCTGTAAAGTAAACTAATACCCCTACCATTGTAATACTATTAGTCTTTTTGATTTCACATTCTTTTTGTTTTTATCACTAAATAGATAAGCAGGTACTCAAAGATTAAAAATAAAAAACTCATAATCAAGATACATTATAGCAATAGCAATAGCACTTAGACATATATACCACTTCACAGTGCTTTACAGCCCTCTCTAAGCGGTTTAAAGAGTCAGCATATTGTCCCCAACAATCTGGGTCCTCATTTTAACGACCTCAGAAGGATGGAAGGCTGAGTCAACCTTGAGCCTGGTGAGATTTGAACTGCCAAATTGCAGGCAGCCGGCAGTCAGCAGAAGTAGCCTGCAGTACTGCATTCTAACCACTGCGCCACCACGGCTCTTAATTATGTTTTCTTATAACCCAGAATCTACCATTGCCCAATGCCACTGGGTGAATATACCACTCAAACTGACAGCATTCTCTTCCTTGCTACATTACGCTATCTATATTGGTTACTGTAAATATCACTAAAAGTCTCCTTTTATGGAACTACTACAAACTAGTTTTTCCAGATAGAACCTCTCCACCCTCCTATTTCCTCCCCCTCCCCCCACCGCACACCTGCCCAGGGTCTGGCATTTGATGTGGTTGGACAGAGTCTTAAGGAGTTACCAGTCAAAAGATAGCCTGCATCTTATGATAAAACTAGGTTTGTTTCAGCAAAAATAATATGATGATGAAATTGACCTCAATTCAAAATCTCTCGTCGTCTCACTTATTGGAAGCATGATGCCTCAGGTATAGCATGTTGGTTTTTTTAAACAATAAAAACTTTAATAATAATTTCATAAAGACAGCCAGGATGAAATATAGAATATTTAGAAGTAGGGAATTTATGGGATGTTTACTTTATTACAAGAGTGCTTTCTTTTCCTTTTCCTTTTCCTTTTAATATATTGATTGCCTCCCTTTCCTTTCTGTGTTTTCATTCTCTAATCTGTTCTACATTCTCCCCAGAGTCTTAGCCTCTTCCTCTTCTTCCTATAAAGAAGCATCTTTACATTCAAGTAAAAACAAGGATTGGTCATTTCAAGACATCTTTCCTTCTCTTCCAGCTTAGCATTGTTATCATTCTGGATTTAAGCAGAAGAGCTTATTTCATTTTAAATATATAAAACAATTCTTTTTTACTCTTCCTGTCTTTATAAAATATCTACAATCTCATTTCCCCCCCCCAATTATCCCCAATGCTTCCTGCAGCCTCTCCTGCTATTATAGGTTTCCCCCTTCCACTCTCTTTACAGCCTTCTCTTCTGAGTGATGGCAAGGGATACTTCTAATACAAACATGAACATGAATATCAGAACCATGATATCCGCAAAGGGCATGAATTAATGTTGCATTGCACCTATTTCAAATCGTAACACATCCACTGTATTAACATTCTGGCCACTGGTAATCAATAAGGATCCCTGTTTCCAAGCCCTTGTAAAGTTACATATTGGTGAGGAACAATATTTATCCCATTAGTTCTAATTTTATAACAGCCAAGGAAGCATCATGGTCTACCATTGTCCAAAAAGGTTTTCTTTACCATAACTCAAACTCACAGGCTCTCTTAAGTTGTAATCAAACTCATCAGACCAAAACAGGCTTCTTTCTTGGGTTCAGTTTTTTTCAGAGTGGACTAAAAATAACTCTCTGCCAAATTTGAATTAGAAACTCCTCTCTATTTAGTACCTCCAATTACTGAGTTTGGCCTCCTTTCTTTTACATTTAATCTTTAACTCATGGGAAATAAAATTAGTCCACATGTATTAATTCCATCCTTTTCTCTGGATTGTTAATCTCAGGCCATCTACATTCCTTTAGAAATGTACCAACTGTACTGTTCTCCTGAAAAATATTTATATTCTATTTTACAGGCAATTTAACTCATACTATTCCCAAGTTTCTTGCAATCCCAAATAAATTTATTGTTTTTGTTACGTACTGACGCACCGAGTACGTATTTGCATACTCGCTGCTGATTGGCTTAGTCAGCGGCGGAAAAACTGAACCACTGTCACTGGCCAGCAGGCTGCAGGGAAACCCTTTAAAAGCGGTTTCCCTGCCGCCAGCCGGCAGTCCGTATTCGCTACTGCTAGCCACAAATAAAGGAGCTGAACCGTTCCTACGTCTCAGCTATTATTCCCGCGCGAATCTAACACTGGCGACGAAGGTAGTGGAAGAAGACAACAGGACAAAGGACACCTCGTGGCAATCTGTGGCCATCTTAAGCACGTTCCGACCTGCATCGGCCAACTCAACAGGATGGCACAACAGCAATCTCCAACACTAGGCTAAAGAGACAGTACAATAGAGATTCCTGCAGTTCAAAACAAATGCTGTAACAGAGAATGATGAAATTATCAAAATAGAATGGTTCAGAACAGCAAGATACATAGAATTGTGATTTTCAGCTGCTCTAACAAGGCTATGAATGGCTGGTGACCACATCTAATGGGGGATTTCCCAGATGGATGATCCCTATAGGTAAAGCTGAATCTCTTGGGATATAGTAAGGCAATTAACACCAAGCACTGGAGGACAGAATGAATATAAAGAGTTGAGTGATATATACAAGGCGCTAGGGGCAAAACTCCACAAGAGTTCCCTGGCTTTCGGTGCAAAGATCTAAGCATATTCCTGGAAAAAAAATCAGGTCCTTTAACTAACATTTACATACAGTTTCTTTAAGAGCTGTATATGGAAAAACTTGTTCTTCAGGAAGATTATTGTGAAGCTGATTGGTCCTCCTTTAGTGAAAGTGGAAATGGATTTCACAAAGACTTTTGATCCCAAATTCTACCTTTCAGCAGCTGACACTAAAAGGGGGAGATCTTCTCCTGGAAAATCAGAGGCACAGTCCTTGGGAGTAACAATGCACTTCAGCTTTAAACTGCAACATTTCCTTTTCATGCTGCCTGCGAGACTTTTTCATCTCAATTCTCTTAGCCTATTTTGCCCCCTAAAATCTGGAATATAAGGTACTACACTGAGTTGGAGTTTCATTTTCTTTTTTAATCAGTAACAGTCTTCTTTTTCCACACCGTCTCCCTCCTGCTGAATATTCCAATCCCTACATTCCTCTGGTTTGCTCCAAAGGTCCAGTATCTGGCAGTCATTTCTGCTTACATCAATTTTTTTTTCTTTTTTCCTATGTAGCTATCTACTATATATTTCTTCTCCTCCCCTCCCCCTGTTTTTTCCCCTCATTCCCTTTTAATTTTGATTCTTGCTCTTTTTTTCCTTCAGGCAAATTCTTCTTTCTGGAATTTGTATCGCATTGCTTTGCTATCACATGTGCCAAAACCAGGTTCGTTTTCCTAGGAGTTTATTTGGGGAATAAAAATGTAGAAGATAAGGAAGATGACCGTGATGGAAACACAGTAGAGGTAGTTCTCAACTTATGAACTTAACTGAACCCCGAATTACAGTCGTAGGTCATGCTGGTTAAGCGGTCATCAAGTGACCAACCCAATTTTAGAACATTTCTTGTGACAGTCCTTAAGCAAATCAACAGGGTTGTTAAACAAACCCATTGTCCAGAATGGACGTTTTTTGTGGAAAATGGTAGACACGTGTCATAAATTGTAGTCATATGACTATGGGATCCAGCAAAAAGTCATCAATGCAAGCACCCAAAATGTGATCAAAGGAAAGTGAAGGAATAATTACCATATTTTTCGGAGTATAAGACGCACCTTTTTACTCCCAAAAAGAGGGTGAAACCTTGGGTGCGTCTTATACACCGAATGTAGCCCCACCCAGCCACCCCCACCCTTTGGCCTCTGCCTCCCAGCAATTTACCTCCTTGCAGCAAACAGTGCAGAGCCTGATTAGCAGATTATCCGGCCTCCCGACCATCAACTGAGAGGCTGCAGGCAGGCCCAGGTGCTAAAATGAAAGTGAAACTAGAACTGCAAGGAGGCAACTTGCTGGGAGGCAGAGGCAGAATTTTATTTTCTTGTGCAAATCACACTGCTGAAACTGGATGCAAGGAAGTAAGTCAATAACTATAAAAGTCTATAGAATGTTCAAATTATTAGACTTATTTTTTAAAGACTGTTTTATTATTGTTCTAGACAACTTAACAAAATGAAGAAGCTTTTTAAAATAAATGCTTGATCTGAAGAGGCCCAGTGCTATTGTATCTTCTTTTAAATAGCAGAGAATAATGTATACTTCAAGAAAGCCACAGTGTCACCACATTTAAGAAAACTTTCTGGCATTAATATACTGCCATAATGTACATTTCTCTAATTCTTTGCTATTTCTATGGGTCAGGCACATATGCACAGAAATACACAGCAAACAGTGTATATCATCTGTACTGTTTGCTGTTTGCTGGAAGGCAAATTGCTGGGAGGCAGAGGCAGATTTCCCCCCCCTTGTTTTCCTCCCCCAAAACTAAGGTGCGTCTTATACTCCGAAAAATACGGTACATGCTGCTTTATCTTCTGTATGCCTCCCATGAAAGCTTCTGCCCTAATCATCAGTGGTCAATGTGGCTCTTTTTTTACAGTGTTGACTCCAAATTCTCTTTGCTTTCTGCCATTACCTATAAAAACCTATCCAGTTAATTGATCACCCGCATTCCACTAAAGCACATGTAATTATTCCTTCATTTTCTCTTTAATGGGTTTTCTCTCAAAAGAGAAATGATATAGGATCTGATATGAAAATATAAAAATTACAAATATCACGGAGGGAAGTCTAGAGGACTTTCCTAAAATTCCACCAAAAAAATCCACAAGTAAAGCTGGACAATGGTTCCATAACAGCTTATTCAGACTGCCACCTTTCCCTACAAGACTTTTACAAAACAGCTAAGAAAAAATGTTTCCTGAAAAAAAGAGGAAGACTAAAAATTTTACCACAACTCCTCTGATGAATTAAAACAGGAAAAACACAGACTTATTTCATTCACCCACTAAATTCTTTACTCCAAAAAGCCAGAAATGATGGTACTTTTTTAATTTAAAAAAGAATAATAGCTGCAAAAGAAGCCCTGGCAGAACTGATGTTATTATTAACAGGCTTTTTAACGTACAACAAAATCTTATGCAGAAAATGGACTCAGCAGCAGTGATATACATAAGCTTCTTTTTTAATGTTATGAATATACTTGGTTTTAGACAGCGATCTAACCTAGAAAATATTGAAAGTAAGTAGAAAGACAGAAGGGTAGTAGAAGGAGATGGGAAGGAAAAATGTTAGCACCCAAGAATACAGGATCAGTGTTCAAATGCTAACATAGCTGCCTCTGTCCCCATTAGTTTCATTTTTCTCTTGTTATGAGCAAAACTGCCTTTTTTATGTTATTTGAAACCATGTTGTTCCATGTTCAATCCTTAACAGAAACTATGTCTGTAATAATCGTGAAATTATTAAAGACATCGATAACATCCTGTGATAAGGTGGCACAACACTGTGTTAAAGTCCTTTCCTCTCAGTTATTATTGCCACAAGAATCCTCCATTGCTTCCCCCTGGATTATGCTGCCCTTACCTTGTTCCACATTTTAAACAGCTTTATAGCACCTTTGAATTCTGGGAAGTAACCAGATATTCATGATTAATCTGCCAAAGAGTATAAACTTTGTTCTGTTTCCCGTCCAGAAATATTTGTATGTACAATTATTATTATTTTATTATTTATTAAATTTGTATGCCGCCCAACTCCCAAGGGACTTTGTATGTAGTCTTCATCAGTCATTGACAGATTTCACAGGGGGGGGTGCCAAAATTTTATACAGGGAGCACAAAATAAATGCTAACCCTAACTACTGATCAGCCAAGCACCTCATAGTGTGCTTCCTTTCCCACCAGCAGAACAACGTAACAGGCTATTCCACTAAGCATTACTTTGATGCCACAAGGGTTTAGCTGTGCTAAAGATCCATCATACATCATGTAAAAAAGTTTCCTTTGAGTTGAACTGGACTCCGCTTGACTTCACCAATACATCCTACCCCTGTAGTTTGCCATTTCCTTTTTCTGGAATATTTCTTTTTTCAATTTCAACTTCCTAATCCTTATATTTCCTGGAGCTCCCTGATCCAAGTACTAACCAGACTCAAAGCTGCTTATTTTTCATATCTAGAGAAAACCAGCCCTACTGAAGAAACACAGTGTGTGGATTTGGAAGGAAGGACAATAACTAAATCTTATTTTCTGCTTGCTCAGACTACATGCTAAGGATGTATTCCCCCACAGCTGGAAACATTTCTCACTTTGCATTCACTGTAATAACTTGTTTTGGATGTGTGCCTTTTCAAAGTGCTCAAAAAGCTGAAATTCAACAAATGCATTCCAGCAACATCTTTTGGCTGGAGTTTTACCTGTCACTATTAGCAAGTATTTTGGAATCAAACTGAGATGCTGGTAGCAATCAATAGGTATATACACTGTAGTTTATTTTATTTTATTCTTATTTATTTATATGTCAGGTTTAGAGACCACCCAACTCACTCACAGAGCGACTATGTTACAAGAGTGTGGCTGAGATTAAGCATATTAGAATTCTACAGAATATTGAGGGGATGACTTTTAAATAAACCTACTCTGCTAAAAACTTTCCAGAATTCTATTTTTAAAACCAGGGAGCCAAGGTACCAGGAACTATTGGTAATGAAAGCCCCTCTGTGTACATATATCCAGAATATGTCCTTTTGTCGCACATTCCTTCCCTCCCTCTGCCCAAATACTAACTTAATACCTATCTTAGACAGGTCAGTCTGGAGATGAAAATTCAAATAAACTACCTGCTGGAAAGGCATCCTTAGGGCTCCCATGTTCACGTAGGGGGCCACTCGGCAGGCATCTAAATGGCTGGCCGTCCCCAAGATCACACCTGCAAGCAAAGGTATATAGGGTCAGGAAAGAGTCTTCAGAAAGGTCAGCCCATCCCCACTTCCTTCCAGAACCTACCTTTATGCATCTGGTTCTCTTGTTTTCGACATTTGGCTCTTCTGTTCTGGAACCAAACCTGCCAAGAGGAGAAGAGATGCTGGCAGTAATAAAAGCAGTCGGAAGCAGCATTGAGCTAAGGGAAATCAGTCTATGACTTCCCAAACTTTCTTAAAAGCTAGGAAACAGGAAAAATGTGTGGTTACAGAAATGCTTGTATGAGAAGAAAGACGATCTGAAATTGTTGTTAGACATGATGAGCAGGTGAGGACAAAGGTCTCAAGTAACTTTTAGTTCTAATACTCCAAATAAGTTCCTGAGAAGAAAATCTTTTCATTGCAGTATGCTTGTTTGATATCAAGAGATGATTTTTAGAAAAGTCATACACAATAGAGCTCACAAGATAAAAACCTATTCTTTGTGGCTAAATTAAGCCCCCAAAAAATCAGTAATAATAGTAGTATAGTACCATCCCTTGAGGTTCTACTCATAATTAAATCCACTGAGCTCAAGCAACATTTCAGCAGATTATAATTCTTAAAATGTAATGGGATCTTGACTCCCCCCTCCATTTTTCCCACCTTACTCAGTTGTGGATCTGCCTTCCCCAATCTGCTGCTCTCCATATGTGTTAAAATGCTTCACCCTTCATCTGCAAATGACAATAGCCAGGGCTGGGTCACTGGGGATGATGGAAGTTATAGTCCAACACATCCACCTGCATCTGAATGGGCAAAGCTGCTGGCATAATGCAGATTAAGGGGACGTGCTTCAAACCATCCAGATGTGATTTTTTTGTAAGTGTTGGAAGGATTCAGGACATTCAATGCATAAAGTTGCTTGCATCCACACACCTACTTAACTGTCCCAGTTCTGTGCTAAAATGGGCTGGGTATGCCTTGTCCACCCCCTTAATTAGATTGGCATCCTGAGTCTTCTTAATAACCATATGGTTACTAAAGGCATTGGATCAAAATGATACAAGGCCTGAGAGAGTTTTCCATGAAAGGGCTACAGGCGCAAATAGTTTTAACTCCGTCCAAAAGGGAAAACCAATTAAATAACCTACAAGTGGGGCAAAGTGGGAATTGGGCTCACAGCTGCTGCTATGAATAGATCCCCAGCGTCCCCAGCTACAAAATGAATAGGTTACACCTCCATCCTGTGCCTGAATCACTGCGAAGAAGTCTTCCTCGATGCTCCTAAATAAGGACTTTTAGAAGAGCCATAAGAAGTTTCCTTACAATGAGGTAGAATCCGATTCAAAACTCACTTTGCAGCCTCTCTAGAGCTTACATACACATGCCTGCTTGGAGACCAGATCCATTCCCAGTGAGGTTGCTGCCTTTCCAACCCAATGGCTGGATTGTCCAAATCAAACCACCCCTTCAATAATGTGACAATCCTAGCTGCCTTTGCACATGCTGGGAGTCCACTTTTACAAGCTTAAAGTTTCATGGAAATTGAAATGGAAAATTCATTATATAGCAAAAATTATGCTTGTGTATTTCTGACTTGCTAATCTGGAGCCCAGCATTCCTTTGTGGGGTGGTGCATGCTGGGATTTGTAGTTCAACATTCTATGGAAGTTTCCAAGCTGGGAAAACATCCTGAAAGGTCTGAGTTTGGATTTCAAGACACTGTGCAAAGCATTGCATTGCTCGTCGTTCCAAATTTAACTGGGACTTATACACTTTCCTGGAGTAGCATGGGGCTGCCTGACTAAGAACTCTGGTTTTCCTATCATTTCAGTATCCCAAAAATAGTAATGTTAACCATATGGATGGTACACATACATTTTTGTCAGTTTGCTGCTGCTTCTTTTTTTTAGACAAAGCAAATTGTGTCTTTGGCCTCAGGGGCTGAGTGCCTTATATAGGAACTGCTATTTTATCCATCTAGTGAATTCTGGAAAGAACAGCATGACACCATTCCTCCTGCTGAGAAAACTGAATTATGCCTTCAATATTGTCATTGCTAAACTCACTCTTCTAATAGGACTTCTACGATTCTGTATGATTTGGGGTAGGTATTTAACTTATCTAACCATTGATTTACATTCTAGTTTGACCACAATTGCTTATTTTGACAATCATTTCTTGAAAAAAAAATCTTATGCTAGGTCTATAAAAATGAGTCTGGGTGAAGTGAACCTAACTGCAGAATAAATAGCATTCCAATAGACCTGCAAAATTAGCGTTTTATTTGAGGTTTGAACTTCAAATAAACTTTGAGTTTATTTGAACTTCAAATAAAGTTCAAAACAATTCCTAGAAAGTCCTTCTAGAAAAGTAACATCTATTACATGAAAAAATAGGGAACAATAGTGCTACCATAAAGCATTCTCTTTCAGTCTAGAACTTCAAGATGTGCTGGACTAGCTCCCAAAATTCCTAACCAGGATAGTAGTCAGGATTAAGGAAGAAGAGAACCTACACATCTAGATGGGCACCAGGTTAAGAAAGGTTTCCATAAAGGTCTGGGTAGTTTTTGAGATGTGAATCTTCTTCCTAAATACACAGAAAAACTTGTCTGGCAATTTGAAGGGCTTATTTTTTGAGAGCCAGTTTGATGTAGTGGTTAAAGCACCTGGCTAGAAAGTGACAGACCATGAATTCTAGTCCCATTTTAGGCACAAAGTCGGCTGAGTTATCTTGGACCAGTCATTCTCTCTCAGTCCCTGGAAGAAAGCAAATGCAAACCACTCCTGAAAATCTTGCTAAGAAAACTGCAGGGATTCATCCAGGCAGTTGCCAGGAGTCAACAGTGACTTAGAAACAATATATATAGGATAAGGTTTTAAAGTGCTGCAATTTGAATTAGTTTTCAGGAAGGTGGATGTGACACTCAGAACTGAATTCACACTTAACAATTGGAAGACTTGCAATCTCAAGTTTCTTCATATATATATACATACACACATACATATACATATACACATACACATACATACAATTTAGTTATCTTCTTTGAATATGCTTAGCTAGGATTCACTGAATCATGTTTTTCTCAGCTAAGTTTTTGGGATTCCCTCACATTCTTACAGCTAGGTGGCAGCACCTAGATAACCTTGGCTGATCAGGAAAAAGCTAAGACAAGTTGTATTTGGTTAGTGCTGTATTTAGATGGGAGAGCATTGAAAATCTGAGGGAAGTAGGAAGTTACAATTTCAGAAGGCGGCAAAGATGATACACCATTGCCAAGTAAACCACATAAACATGTCCAAGTGGTCAGCAGAAGAGAAACTGGACTTGGGGAAGCCTATCTTTTTACAAACCCAATTACAAACCTAAAGTCACCACATGAATTGAGTTTGCAACATCCATAAATGTTGTAGTTAGGAGAAATGCAATTCTGGTTGTGATGCAAACACAGTCACTAAAAGTCACTAGGGAAAGTACCAAGTCTGGCTGATTTTCAGTTGTGCTTTTAAACTTCTGCTTTAATTAGGTTGAGAATATGAGGCTAAATCCACAATCAGTCCATGTAAATGTGTCTTTTTGACATTCCTTCTGGCTGTTGAAACAGGCATCGCTTCCAGCAGGCAATCAAAACATTTCCAGATCTGGGTTTAACAGATTAATATTAATCCTACGCGCACCCCCCCCCAAGCTGATTCATTGTATTTTACTCTAAAATTGCTGCAATCCAGAAAATCTGCCTTCCCTTTTTAGAAATGCCTTCTTGTGAAGCTGGCGAGACACTGCATCTCACTGGCCTACCCAGTAGCCAAGGCGTTTATCCTCCTGCTAGAAATGTTTCAAACCTGGTTTGGAAAGATACAGCCCACCCCACCCCCGCAAAGCCCTCCCTTTGCTTCCCTAGCCAGCCAGCCTCCCAGCCACTGCTTGCGATGGAGACAGATCAAATCTAAGAGTTGAGTCTGTGGCCCTTTGCCCCGCCCCCTGCCGAGGTCTTCCGCTTGCCAAGTTGATCATACGCTTAATTAATACTAACTGCACTTCCTACATCACATTTCGCCTCCAAGCTTTCTTCAATTGCCTTAATGATGGCCATTTACAACGGAGTAATTAGTGCAAAGAAAGGCTTCCAAAGACATTAATTATCCAGAGCTACTGGAATGGTTTCTTGAACAGGAATTGGCCGTCTTTACATTGCAGCACGTGGGATATTCTCCCTTTCCCCGCGGCACCCCCAGTAACCAATATGCGAGACCTTGAATTAATGCAGTGAGTAACCGAATTAAAATAAATAAAAACGCATTTTTGAAGGGTCCTGAAACTTTTTAAACAAGAGCTATTTTCTCTCTCTTCTACTCTTTCTACCTAAAAATCACCACCCCTTGTTTCTCTTAAGAGGTTCTCGAAATGTTCTTCCCAAGATAGAAACAACTCCTGTCCTAGCGACATCAAACAAACTAAAATTTCGAGTCGCGTCTAAATCATCTTCCCTCCTTCTCCGTTGGGAAACAATGCCATTGATTTCAAGGCAACTGGGTTTCTCGTAGGCGTGTCTGCAGACTAACAGCTTTAATCAATTTCAGGCCGAGAGTTTCGGATTTAACTGGATTTTGTTTTGACCGAGAGCAAAACGAATCTCCCTTGAAATGAAAAATCCAGCCATAATCGTCATCCACCACAGCTTTGACATAAAAATAAGTGATAACATCCATCAAGATAAATTCTTGATCTTATAAAGCCAGGTCACTTCATCGGCAATTATTAAAGGAGTCTCTAATTTGCTTACATGGTTTAAAAAGAAAAAAGAAAAAAAGACGGATGTACATTTAAGACGTTGGGAAAGGGGAGCCATTAGCTTCCTTGGCCGAAAAGTAGCTAAATTCTAGAGGTTTGACATGGAAATGACGAGGGTCCTTCCTTTTTATTCACCCAAGGTCAACCTGACTTTCGCCGCTTCGGGTTAGAAGCCTGGCACCACTCACAAAGATGGATCCTCTGTGGATCTCCAGACCGATGGGACTCGGTCGTCTATCGCGAAACCTCCTTTAAATACCTTACTACAAGCCCAGAGCCGGTTCTAAAGGCCTCTCTGCCTCTCCCCGGCCGAGAGCCCCGCTCTTGCCCTCGGTCCCCATCCGCTCAGGCCCAGGGGCTCTGCCAGCTCGAAATGTCAGAACGCCCCTTCCCTTTTCAGCTCCGGAAGAGGCGAAGGAGAAAGTGAGGAGGCGGTGTGGAAGTGATGAATTAGCCCAAGCGCAGAGTCTTCATAAATCAGCCCGGGTGTGATTCCCGATCAATTCCAACTAGTCATGAATATGCTAAGTAAAGCGCAGGACAGTGTTTTAGACAGTTATTTCTTCATTAAGGATCACTCAGTGATTTCTTTCACAAATGCTCTAATCTGATTTCCTTTTGATTTCCATTAGAGACAGTGAATAATGACATTTAATTTAGCCCTGCGCCATAAAACCCAAAGATATTTGCTCGTAATTGAATTACTGCCTACCCTTCACTACGGTCTCATAACTTTCAATTATAACACTGACAGCTGGGCGATATGAGTTGCCGGTACAACACTAAAAATAAAAGGTTAATAAGGAGTAGCTACCGCAGGAACTCCAATTTATTTGCAGCAGATTTCCACACTAAATTGAAACTAGATCCTTTAACAACAAGGGACAGGAGCTATTGACTAGGATTAGAAGACAATTCTGAAAGTACTAAAATATCTGTTTTGGAGTGGGGAGGGGATCCACCTAGTCTCTTCCGTTCCGTCCTTTCTTTTACCAAACAAGAATAAGATCTTGATCCACTCCTATCAGGCATATCAAACCCTGTTTATGTTTTAATTAAGGGTGGTCGGTTTTCTCGACTTCTCTTTTAAATATTTCTTTCTTTTCTATCAGGCTGAACTCTTTCTGGGTGTATGGCTTTTATGGGTTTCGTGTGAAAGAGCGGGCAATTTTTCCCGGAGGGGGGGGGAGCGGAGAACAAATATTTCAAAAAACCTGCAAACACTTGGAACGCTCATTTTCCTGTAACTATGAATATCCTGTTAGGGTGCTGGACTAACCCCAGTAATAAATTGTTTTAAAGAAGGAGTGCAGAATTCAATTACATGCAATTTATTTTTAGAGAAAAGCTACAATTTATTTTAATGAAAACTTTATATCAAAGCCCTCTCAAGAACGTTGCAGGAGCCTTTCTCTTGTAAGGAATTGGAAAACATGACATAAAAGTTGATGTCGCCTTCAGCCAAAATTTAATCTCTTAATTCATTTATTGTAGCCGATTATAGGGGGGGAGGGGGGGAGATCTGAAACCACTACAACCTTCTTGGTCATTTTCCCTGCTACTGTTTCTTTTCCAAAATCAGCAAATGTACATGAAATATTCCCGTTACTTGTCATAAGAAAAAAGTATCACAATCATTTGGAGGGGGGGGGGAATTTACAATGAAAACGATTATTTATTACAATCTAAACAACAAACTTGTTTCCCCAGGAGTATATGCTGGTCTCTAGAGATCTAATTCTGGTGATTAGTTTAGAACGCATGCTCAATAATATTAAATCCATGAGGAGGAAGTCGATCTGATGGGAAATTAAGGAGAGTCTAAAATCAAAGTATCCCGTTGAGATTCTCCTAAGGATGCCTTCCCTTCCTTCCTTCACCTCATAAAATAGGCAAAGAAAAGGCAGTGAGCTCCGGGGCGTAATTTTTCTTCACCTGCCTTTGACTTTAAAACCTTGTCCTATAATTCCACAAGATGATTTTATCAAAATTCCTTTCCTTACTTAATATCTCACTGAAAGGGTCACTGTTACCATTCCTTTAGCTTTGCGGTCCATTTGTTTATCTGTTACTTCAGAAGACGGTGACCTGTAGCTTTTACATAAAACCATAGGCTTAACAGTTTGAAGAACTGAAATCCAGAAAGCTAGTAGATCTAATTACTACCAGGGATTACAAGTATTTGTATCTTTTTGCTGCCATCTAGTGGTCGCCCGGATTTCTTTTGCCCTAATATGGCAACCCCAGAGATGGGTGGACGGATGGAAAGATGGGGGACAAAGACAGAGAGATGATGATAGAAGATATAGATTGGAGATTAAATAGATTAGATAGAATAGATAGATAGAATAGATGGATGGATAGATAGATAGATAGATAGATAGATAGATAGATAGATAGATAGATAGATAGATAGATAGATAGATAGATAGATAGATAGATAGATAGATAAAGAGAGATAGATAAAGATAGATAGATAGAGAGATAGATAGATAGATAGATAGAGAAGGTGGAATGGAATTCAGCAAGGTTTCTCTTCCGTACCCCTATGTCACAGATGCCTTGGCGAATTATCAGTACATAATTCAAACCTATTCTTAAGGATTTAGAGACATTATATTTTAAGGGGCATCGGGGAGGGAAGAGCAGATGGGGCCCTATGAATTCATGCTCTTGTTATGCAAGTCAAACAGAGGCACATTTCCCCCCGGCTCTGGATTATCTACTCCCAAAGCACCCAGCTTTTTCCATAGCCATTGTCCCCGCCCCGCCCCGCCACAGAGCGCAACAAAAACAAGAGAGAAAAGCGAAAGGTTCTTTCGCTCCTGGCTCCTGGTCTGTTAAATCAAGCAGCCGATTGGTTGGAAGTGGGATCAAGGAGACGCCGAGCGTTCGGTGGAAACGAAAGGCTCCGAGGGGACAAGAAACCGAGCGCAGCAGCCCAAGCTCGAATCCTCTCCCCATCTCCCCCGCTGCCTTGACACGCGTCCTGATGTTGTTCGACAAGGAAACCGGCCTCTGACCTAAAAGTCCAGACCAGAGGACCGACGACGCCTGTTCCTCCTTACCTGCACCCGAGCTTCAGACAGCCCCAGCCTTTGGCTCAGTTCCTCCCTCATGAAGGCATCCGGATAGTGCGTCTCGTCGAATAGCCTCTCCAGCTCGTTCAGCTGTTCCAGGGTGAAATTCGTTCTGCTCCTCCGCTGTTTCAATTTCGTCTGGCCGTCCTCGTCCTCGGATTTCACCTCCTCCCGCTTGTCTTTGCAATCATAGATCCCTAGGGTGGGGGGAGACGAAGAGAAGGAGAAAGGGAAAACATCAGACCTGGATCGTGATGTATATCAGAAGCCTTCTCCAAAGGGGGAGAAGTTTTCCTAAGAAGTAATCGAACAGGCGATTGACAACCCCCCCCCCCCCTGAGAATAAGAAAAGGCGAGTGAGTTTAGTTCTGATACTTCGGACAGGGTTCGGTCAATATTCGTTAATGAGTCTAAGGGAGGATTTAAGCAGGCCTCGTCTCTCGCAAAGACACTTCCAGGGTCTCGTGGGATTTCTTTTCTTTGATAGGAGACGGGATGGTGGTCTACAGGCAGATACGCTGTGCAATGGGGGTGCCTTAACCTTGCCATCTGCCTGTTTTAAAAGCCTCCACTTTCCCCCCGTTCTTGTGGGCAATTCAAAAGACTGAATCAGCTCCACCGATCGAAGTGTTATAATGTTAGCTCTGATATTCGATGTAGAATTAACCCAGATCTCGATAACCAGAAACACCGTCTGCCCTTCGTGATACTGTAAACAATTTAGGGAACAGGTAACAAGAAAACGATTTAGACCCCATTCCCGTATTTTCTCCATACACACGAGTGTATGGAGCCTATTCACTTTACAGAGAGGTCCATATCTATTCTTAGCCAACGTGCAGAAGTGGTGCCGCAGAATGTTTTCAACTTTCTCGTTTAGCCTACAGACAGAGGATTTCTAGGTGGTGCCTTGTCCAAGTACTAAACGGTGTTAGGCTTGGTTTTGTGTTAGTTAAGTAAGACCAGCCCAGTTCTGCTAGGTAAGAGAAATGGGCTAGTGGGGTGGGAAGCACGGCGAAAGCTTATGGGATGGGCAAACGTTCGGATCAGAGTTATAAAGCTGTTTTATACCGTCAACTTAAGCGAGACTTGGGGGGGGGTTATGTTAAAAGAAGAGAAAATGAAGGAGGCGGATGTAGGGGAACAAGTCTCCATCACGAGAAGGTGATGAGAAATGCCCTTAACTTGCTCTTATACAGTTGAAACTTGGAGAGGGGGGGGGGTCGGAGATTCGTTTAAATATTTGAGAAACTCACAAATAAGCGCGTGGGAGACGCAGGGAGAGTCTCCTCTACACCACTTTGTACAAAAGTGTACACGTCCCAAAGGATTCCGCTCTACGTGTATCCCCCTCCCCAGAGCTGCTGCCTATGGGAAAGAGTCCTCGCTAGACCACCAAAGGCCCCTGCTACCGTGAGAAACAGAAAAGCACACGCATCGCCCCCAGGCGTCACGCTAGCGCAAAGAGGGGACCACTAAGCGCAGGAGGAACAGGGAAGGACGCAGGAGAATTTTCGGCGGATCGGGGAGGAGAAAGAGGGGGGCGTCCTTTTCTACAAATTCGGGAAGAAAGAAAAATGTGTGGGCTTGAGCTGGCAAGCTAGAAAGAAAAGTAATCGCCCAAGGCGTTCTTGTTGGCAAGAGGGCATCTTGTAAGGCCCGGGCAGGGAGGGAGGGAGGGAGGGATGGGGTGGCAGGGGGGTGGCTGGTGGAATGGAGCCCTCTGCCCTGGGCTCTGTCTTGGGGAAAGCAGCGGGTCTCGGAAGGCATAAGGAGAGGGACCTCTGACTTTATGTTGAGGGCTGCTCTGGAAAGCTCAGGATTAGGTTCAAAAATCACCATTTTTGAAAAATGAGCGCGACTGAGCCCTGTTGGCTCCCTTTTCTAGCAATAGTTTTCTCATGGCCCGCGCAGCAAAGGAAGCTCCCGAATTTCTCTTTTAGCTGTCGCAAAAGACGCGTTCCTTAGAGATGGATTTCCATATAAATGCACCCTTTAAAAAAAAAAATGGCTGCAATGGAAACCGGTTGCTGATTTCCTTTGACTTCCGCCCCCTTGCTCAAATGAAATCAGTTCACTATACTGTAAAGCTAAAATTCGGAGACTATTCATCTTTGGAGACATACTGGAAAGTCATTTCGAAGAGGATTCATCTGTGGCAGCCCAAGAAAATTGTAGCGGAGATTTTTGAAAGAGCTTTTAGCCTACTTGAATTCTCAGTCCACGTCTCCCAACGAGCATAAAAGCGGCGGCAGGACCGATTTTTTTAAAAAAATAATAATAACTTCCAGACTATCAGCACTAGACACTGTAGTTGGATATATATATATATATATTTTACACCACCACCAGATCAAAGTTATAGGAATCTAACCAACTATGGTCGCGAATACTCGAATCTTTTTAAACCCGTCAAGTCTCGATCCAGGATTTTCATCGAGTTCTGTGCCACCGACTTCCAGAACCAGAATTTCCCCATTTGCCACACAGCTGCCCTTCCTTTACAAGCACGTTTCGCGTGTTTGATCCACGATGTTTATTATGCCGCTGGATGGACTTTTCTTTTTTCTATGAACTCCAGCTTTGTGGAGCTATGAACACTTCATTTCAGACTAACCGCAGACGTTAATTTTGTAGGGGAGATTTGGATATTGTGGATAAAGAGCACATTTTCCTTCACAAGTGACTCGGTGATGATAGAAGATATAGATTGGAGATTAAATAGATTAGATAGAATAGATAGATAGAATAGATGGATGGATGGATAGATAGATAGATAGATAGATAGATAGATAGATAGATAGATAGATAGATAGATAGATAGATAGAGAGATAGATAGATAGATAGATAGATAGAATAGATAGATGATAGATAGATGATAGATGATAAATAAATAGAGAGATGTGATAGATAGAATAGATAGATAGATAGAATAGATAGATAGATAGATAGATAGATAGATAGATAGATAGATAGATAGATAGATAGATAGATAGATAGATAGATAGATAGATAGATAGATAGATTTGTATAAAGTGCATTTTCAAAATGTGATGGATTCATGCATTTTGGGAGGTTATGCACACATGCATGTTGTAAAACTATTTAATCTTTACAGGGTTTTCTAAATAATACGGGTACTTTGGATTTGTTAGCACCTGAGTATCCTGGATAATCGTTAGAACTTCATTTATATTCAGTCATTCTTGAACTGATAAACAGATATAGCTAGAGATCGATCGATCTTAAAATCATTACAGTAAGACCGCAGGGAATATAAACTATCACTTCATCCTAAAGCCAGCCTCTTTCTTAGATCACAACAGATCTAATAAAAAGCATAGGGCAAGTCCAGCTGATACTACATGGGATTTTAGTGAAAGGGTCTTTCTGACAACGATTGAACATCTGCTTATCTGAACCCATTTAGAACAGAGGAACCCCACCTAAAATACAGTTAATTGGATTTACTTTTCAATAGACACGTCAAGATTCGTCTATAAATTGCCAGACATCAATAACGCCAGTGCCTCGCATTGTTTTAGAGAAGACGACGAAGAATGGGGAAAGATTCCTTTAAGAAACGGAATTACACTTTTTAAAGGAGTGATCCTTCCCTGCTCTGCTTTTAATACTAAAGCAGCCAGGAGCTTTTTATATACGAAACTTTTTTTATACGAGCTTTTAATACGAAACTGCCAGGAGCCGGCGATGCTTCCGTTTCAATAACCTAAGAGATACTTGGATTTCATTCTATCGGGTTTGCTCGGAAGCAGAAGTGGCATAAAACTCAGTCTAAGTGGCCGAAGAAATGCTTGCTTAACTTCCTATATTGGTTCCCCCCCCCCTTTTTTTTTTTCTTCTGTAAACCGTATTTAAAGCTTCCTATACTGTCGCCCTAACTCTTTATTCAGTTCGACAAACCCTTAAAGGCCGAAAGCAAAAGCAAAAGCAGTTCAGCAGTTCAGATGAAAAGCTTGGAGATCCCCATCCATCCATCCATCTTCCCCCACCAACAAAAAAAAAGATTTGCGGAATATCCAAAGCGAGGGGATTCTTACGTGTTTTCCCTTTGCCTGACAAGCCTCCGGCCAACTCATCTTGAGCTGATTAGCTCTTCCCCCAACCCCAAAGCTCCCCACATCTCCTGACTGAAATCATTTTAGCTATTCCGCCGAGATTAGCCCCAGAACCAATTCTGCCTAATGCTCCGACTTTAAGTTGGCCGCGAAGGAAAATGGGCCGCGCGCGGTAGCCGAAGAGGAAAACTCTTTCCCTTCTATTGTTTAAATCCACCTCCTCGAGGAAGGAAAGAGGAACCGGGACTGCTGAAGTTTGCGATTCGTTTTCCTATTTCGAACGCTCTTCGCTGCTGCTATTATTATTATTATTATTATCGCCGTCGCCATCTCTACTCTTATTACCGTCCCCCCTCGGCCCAATCTCTATTCTACGGTTTCGCCAAAGCGGCACCCGGGAAGGAAGCACGGGACGGCCCAAGACTGCAGAGACGCATCTGCTGGGCGCCTGGGGGGGGGGTGAGAGAGATTCCTCTTTACCTTCCGAGGTCCTGCTGGCGTGGTTGAAGTCCTTGAGCTTGTCCTTGTCGCTCTCTCCGGGCTCTTTGAAAAGGTGGACCGGACAGTGGGGGCCGCCCTCGGCCAGCTCCTGCAGGCTAGTGGCATCGGAACCGCCCAGCTCCCGAGTCCGCGCCAGCCCGCTCTCCAAAACTTCCCGGTACGTGATGGACTCCTTCTTGTGACCGCCGCCTCCTCCTCCTCCACCACCACCACCACCACTGCTCTCTTTGCTTTTCTGGTCAAAAGATTTGGACACAAACGCCGTAAGTTCTTCCATGACGACCCGGCCGGGAAAGGGATGAAGCCGGGCCTTAAAAAACCCCGCCGCCACCAAACCGCCAGGCCAGCTTGTTCCACCGCCAGCGATCCTGCTGTTGGCCTTTGCGCAACTCGTCGGATGCGGCTCCGCTCGGGAGTCCTGGCCGTGGGGTCCCTCTTGTCCAGGCTGGGGAAGGGAGGGGGGCTGTAGAAGCGCGCACGCGCGCTCCCGCCTATGTGTGAATGTGTGCGCGCGCGCGTGCGCGCCCTCTCGCTCGCGCGCTCAGATACCCCTTGTCCAGGAGCTCTAGAAACAGAAGAGGCTGGATCGGGGTTAGATCACTCCCGCTGTTATTTATGCCTTTCAATTTGAGATGCCACTATTTATACTGGGCTACTTCAGCCCAGCCCCCCCCCCCCAGCTCTCGCTGTCTCCAGCAATTATTGCCTCTTTCCGAGTCGCAGGCAGACGCCGAAGAGCGTTTTCCCCCTCCTCGGGCCAGCAATTGGCTTGCTTTGCGTTTCATCACGCGCTGGCGTCCGCTGCACCTTGATTTCGGGAGCCAAAGAGCAGAAAGAGGCGGGGGGGGAAAGCCAACGAGCCCCTCCCACCCCGCCCCCCCAAACAGGTACCTCGTGGCCGGCGTGCTTTGTCAGGGTTTGCAGGAACTCAACCGACGTGGGGTGTGTGGTGGGGGACAAAAGTGGAAGAAGACTTTATTGCCTGCCACGAGCTCGCGTGCACGCGTGGACTTGTAGGAGACGGACAAGCGGGCAGGGGAGGAGAGGAGAGGCCAGAGAGAAATAAGCTGACGGTTCGATCCAAAGGTAAATCCGGTCCAGCGGGAGAGATCAGCATTGTTTGGTAAACTGTTGGATCTTTCTGGATTTTTGTCGCCCTTGTCGGTCTTTCCCCCACCCCCTCCCTTCCCTAAATCCTCAACATGGGGCGATTTCGGCTGTGAGCTCCCGCAGCCTTTCTGGCGAGACCGTTCCGCGCAAGGAGGATGAGCGAGAAGTCGGGAGGCTTCACGGCGTTCGTTTCTCTTGCCGCTCTGTTACAAGTTAGGCCAGGAGACAGACAGACCAGACCAGACAGACAGACAGACCAGACCAGACCAGACAGACAGACAGACCAGACCAGACCAGGACAGACAGACAGACAGACAGACAGACAGACAGACACACCCACCCCGCCCTCAGGTACCGAAAGGGAGGGGTCCGGGACCCGAGAGAGAGAGAGAGAGAGAGAGAGAGAGAGCAGATCAGCTTTCATTCTCACCTGACAAACTGCGAGGCTTGTTTGCCCTTGCAGGCAATGCAAGCCTGGGTTCCGTGACCGTCTGAAGATGAGCGAGTTCCTGGTGGAAAAAAGAGCATCCGGGGGCGGTGGGGTTTCACCAAGCGGGGCGGGGGGGGACAGCTCCAGAAGACCTAATGGCCCTTGCGGGTCTTGCATGGCAATCCCCCTGCCCCAAAGTCAATCCCGCTGAGATCCAGGAAACTTCCAGGCAAAAGCGGATCCCAGACGGCAACCTGAGTTTTCGGAGAGGGGGGGGGTCGCCTCCCGCAAGGCGCTTTCTTGCGCTTTCCTGTTGCGGCCCCTCAATCTGCCAGAGCAACACCCGAGGCGATTGAATCGATCCCCTTTGTAGATCGAAGCGATCTCTTCAAATCGCCCGAGGGAAGGAAAAAGATTCGTCTAAGCGGGGATGAGAGGCGGAAAGGAACCCCCCCCCCCCTTTTCTTTACCCTGCCGGATTCAGCACCAGAGGCAGAACCTCTAGTAGAACAAAACCAATCCCCGCACGTGCCCAGACCGAAGGCAGCTCCACGCTGGCTGGCGGTTCTCCTCCCCTGACTGTCCCGCCTTCCCTCCGGTTAAGGACGAGTTCACAACGGCGCTTGTGCTTAAAAAATGAACCCCCTTCCAAATCAAGGGGTGGCCTTAGGATTCAGGGGCTGGCAGAGCGTTCCTACCGACTCCTCGGCCTCACTCCACCTCTGAGATCGGAGCGGAGCCGAGCCGAGCCGGTGCCAGCAGGGTTTGAAAGGCAACGCTCCGATTTTGCGTCCCGTTGTCCCCCTTCAAGGGTTACTCCAGCCCCTGCCGAAAAGCGCCTCTTCGGGCGGGGGGGGGGAGGTTTGTCTCGGAAGGTCAAATTCCTCTTGCTTGGAAAACTCCCCACCAAGTTTAAACTGCCGTTTCTCTCTCTCTCTGTGCATGCGCTCTCGAAGTGCCCCGACTTAAATCCGCGGCATTTACTGCCGAGAACAAACCCACTGGGAACTTCGCAGCCTGGATCCTGACGGCAGAAAAATCCCGCGACGGGATCTACCTCTTCTTTACCTACCAGAGGGGGGGGGGCAATATTTTAGTATATTTCGTTTTAACTTTTCCACGGGAGTACCTCCCTTCCTTTTTCTCTCTCTCCACACACGCACACAATTTTGCTCCTGGGTTCAGTGAATCCTTGAGTGCTGTAAACCATCCTGAAAAACTAAGTATAGCCATTCTGTGCACTTTTAGGAGTGAGTCTCCTCGAGTGTGATCTGAGTGCAGGCAGGGTAGCGGGCTAAGGAAGAACACCTTCCCCTCCCTCTTCTTTTCCGCTTCCCCCCCCCTCCCCTTTTCTCCGAGGGCCTTTTTTTAATTAATCCGCTGATACCCACAACAGCAGCAGTCTTGGCACTTCCACCAAGGGAGAGTGGAAGGAGGGAGAAAAAGGGAGAGGAAACAATTAATAAAAGCGCTTTTTAAAAGGAGATCAATTCCGGCGTGAATTTTAAAATAATTATCTGGAGGAACTAGGATTGATCGTTTGATCTCGGTGCAGCCGGCGGGTCTCCGGACGTTTCCGAGGGGCCTCGCCTTCTCCAGGAGGACAAGGCGAGTTCAGTCAGCGAAGGCCGCCGAAGAGAACCAGGTCGTATCTTGAGGACCGCGCTAATCGAGCGCCAGTAAAACCAAGCAGTTTGGAAAGCCTAAAAAGGGCACCGGATGAGAGAGAGCGCTTCTAAAGGAGACGTTTCGGAGGAGTCACCGGGCCTGTGTGAGGCCTGTTATCTGGTCAGACCTGCCTTTCTTCCCCAACCACTTCACTTTATACACACACACACCCTCCCCGTTCTCAAAAGTCTCTTGACTTCCTTTGTATCTCTCGGAGGAAACTTGGGGCAGATTGTGATTATCTCACTTTAGGCCGCGCAACAACTCTGCCAGGTAGGTCAGAAACAGAGAGATCGACCCCGCTGGGTTTGTTTGGATTAGAATAGAATAGAATAATAGAATAGAATAGAATAGAATAGAATAGAATAGAATAGAATAGAATAGAATAGAATAGAATAGAATATTTCTCTTGCAGAAAACCACTAGTAGGTAAGAATAGAATAGAACAGAAGAGAACAGAGGAGGATAGAAAATAGAATAGAATAGAAAATAGAATAGAAAATAGAATAGAATAGAATTTTTTATTGGCCAAGTGTGATTGGACACACAACGAATTTGTCTTGGTGCATATTATTCAGGAGGAAGGAATTGCAAGTTTCACACGGTTCCAGCACCGAGCCGCCCTGGGGCACCTGAGACACGGCTCTGGGAGTTCGGGTTTAGGCAGAATATAAGTGATTGAAAAACAAGGCAACCCCGCCACTGAATTAGGCAAGTATTTACAAGTAAACTATCTGAGGATGGCAGCGACTAAAAAAAGCCCCAGAGGTGATTAAAAATGCAGGTCGCCCTTGGACCTGGCGAGTGGTTCTTTGGGGATAGCGGCAAAAGAACAGGCGAGCATCAAGCAGACAAGAAGCCATTTTCTGGCCCCAAATGTTATGCCGCCAATAATCTTGGGTTGTTTTCTGAGTATTTGTTTGAGGAGCAGTTCCTAGGGACATTTTCCCCTCCTATTTTCTTACTTGCACGGCTGCTTCTCATCTTCGCTATATATTTTTTTTGTTTTGTCTTGTTAGCAGTCTACAGACATCACCCGAAGGAATCTGAAATCCTCAATCCGGCGGTGGGTTAGAGACCACAACTTCCACCATCCCCTATCCCGCTATTTGGCTCCGAGCGGCGGTCCAACGTAGCTGAACAGCACCAAACTGGGAAAGGCTGGACCTCAATGAGGCGTTAGGCTTCTCACCAATAGGGGAGAGAAAGTTTCTTCCTCCTGCCTTTCATCCACACCCTCCTAAATCTCCTTCCCCGCCACTCGCATCCTTGCCAGGGCAATTGCGAGCCCTTCCCGACCCTACCAAGTGCTACAATCCCGCACCCAAGGAACGAAGTCACGTGCTTATTCGCTTCCAGCCTTGAGTCTTGGCGAGGTATGCAGATGTGATCTCCTCACGCCTGGATTTCTTTCCGTCTGTACCCCAGGCGTGTTTGAAAAGTTCAGACAGCCTCTGACAATCTGAAGTCTTTCTATTTCAGAAAAATTGGGGAACAATTTTCCGACTAAGTTCCAAATTAATGAATCCCCCCCCCCATGTTAAATCGAATCAATTACATGACAGAGAGAAACCCCATAGATGCTAACATTGGTACAGAGAGTATGTTTTATATTCCTTTCTAAAACTACTACGATGTTTAATCGTCGTTCTAACCATCCAGGGTAGTTCCTCCTCGTAGAAGCGTTTACTTAGGGCCATTCAGAAACGGGGGGGGGGAGGGCAAGTATCAAAGAAATGTGCTTCGAGATCTACCTGAAAAGGTATTTTCATTCCTTCACAGCAATAATGTCTGTGTCCCCACCAATTACCAACCCGATTGGACAGGACGCCTTAACCGCGGATTCTGTGCAGACATGGGTGCTTAGAAACGCGTGTGTGAAAATGGTCGTCTGTATGCTCGACACAGGCCCGATGTTTCTTGGTAGGTGGGAGTTGTTTAAACTCTTTTTTTTTTTTAGAAAGAGACAGAGAGACAGAGACAGAGAGAGAGAGAGAGAGAGAGAGAGCGAGAGAGAGAGATTGGGAGCTTCTGCTTTGGACATTCTGGATCCTGGGAAGCAGAGGAATTCTGCCATTCCCAATTATGCAGACAGTCTCAAAGTGCCGGGGAAGGGGGGAGCACATCGCTGCTTCATATCAGGGCCCTACTAAACGATAGCCGGGGAAACCAAAACCATATTTTTGCTCCTGACGATTTTACGACCATCCCATGTCAAAGACTATATTCAACACAAATGCGAATTCCTTCGGAGCATTTGACGAATTAAGCCATGGTAGAGCGAGAAAGAAGGTGGCACAAAAGAAAAGTTGTTTTTTTTTAAAGCCCAAACTTTTGCTTTCCTGCAAGACAGGTTTGGAAATTGAAGTAACGGCCTGTGATCTTGATCGCTGAGTAGGAGGAGAGGGACTTTCTTCGCGTCTCCTGCTTGGCCTAGCCAAGACTGGATGAAATCCCAGAATCCACCTTCGGGGGTACCTTTGCTATTGCCTAGGCTCCATCCCTGGAGGTGGGGACGGGGGCCTTTCGTACTCAAGACCGATTAAAAGGAATGGCACTTCGGCAGGAGCTGAGCTGGTTTCCCGCGATCTGTCCTTTGAGAACCATTAACTCTTCTGGGGGCGCCCCGGTAGACTCAAATGTGGAAACAGATCAACTTGACGAGTTTGCAAACCAGGGGATTTTTTGGGTGGGGGTGGGGGGGGTGGGGGTAGGTTAAGTCCTGATTTTGTCTATTTTCCTCTGAAATCGAATCAACCGATTCTCTTGAAAGTCGTCCTATCGAATTCGCCCCCATTCCTTTGCCCTTTGGTTTTGATTAACTCCCGCTTGATGGAGACCTTTAACAAGGCTGCTTTGTGGCAACCTTTCTGACGACGACACTCACCAGTTACACAGAGTTTTGGGACCGGTCGGAGAAAAGCGGTCAAGTTTCCTCCATCTGCCTCGTTCCGCCAAGACGATTTGAAACTCTCTCTGCTTTCCTTCCCGACGCTTTAACCCGGATTTAAAGATGGACCCTCCCTCCCACTATTATTCTTAATCTCCATGGTTGGAAAAACAACAACGGGGCGATAACACAATGTGAATTCCTACTATTTTAACGAATCCCTGATGCTTTGTGAAGGAATAGGGGGCCCTCCATAGGCAGGCACACACACTGGGCCGCCTGCCCAGAAGCTTCTCCTTCCTGCAGCTGCCCTGCTTTTCCTGGCGGCTTCTCTGCCCCTAGATGGCAACCTCTTCCTTTGTGGGGTTTCTCGGGTGAGGAAGGACTTGACCTTGGCTCGGCACCTGGGATCTCTGGCCTCTTTCGGAGCTGGCTTTTGGATCCTCCCCCCCCCCGCCGCCTCCAAAAGGTCTCGAGTCCTTAGCCGTGGCGTCCCGGGTCAGAAATTTGGCAGTGGCCACGGGAGGAGGACCGATAGGCCTCTCGTAAGGGCAGGAATGGCGTGTGGTTGTTGTGTGTCTACACAAGCACCCGCCAGGCTAAAATCTCGTTTCCCTTGGGAGCGGTCCTTCTAAACACACCACACACACACACACACACACACACACACACACACACACACAAGTTCAATCCGCCCCTCGGCCTCCCTGAGTCTTTACCGAGAAAACAAGCTTGGGAGACGCAGGGGAAGGATGCGCAAACGAACTGGCCATCTTTTCTCTGAACGTGGGAACTGCGTGTGCATCAACCGGTCGAATGGCCAGACCCTCCCCCCCCCCAGGGAGCTCTCGGGGATTTGCCTGGAAATGTTTCCCAGAGAGCGCTGCTATTTCCCCGCACTTCCACTCCCCTTCCCAACTCTTTCCTGGACGTTGCCCGGGTAATGTTCTCCTTGCTTAGACTTCCGAAAGGATTGCCGCTCAAGGCCCGGACGGGACCGGTAGGCCAATTCTGCCCTAGCCCAATCCCGGGACTAACGCAGGGAAGCGCGGTGGGTGGGTGGGTGGGTGGCTGGAGCGCTGAGAGACGCTCTTTCTCCCTTCTGCCCGAAGCTTCTTCGGTCGCCTGGCTGGGGAACTCAGCACTGGGTCTCTCTCGCCTTCTCTGAATGGCTTACTCGGCCCACTGTGGATCCCGTCTGATCCTTTTTGGCTTACACACTAACACACCCGGGGTTGGTCTTTCTCAGAAAATCACCTTCAAGTCTCCCCAAGCCCCCAAGCCAGCTTCTCTCACACACACCCATTCATTTCCACAACGCATCAGTCCAGGGACAATTTGTTTTATAATCTGAACGCCGGCCGTGTTAATTACGATAGCCTTCCGTTTTCTCCGCTAAATTCTCATTCCTATTCCCCCCCCCCTTTTCCTTCTTCTTCTTCTAGGCCGGTTAAATATTTATAAGGATCGAATCGATCAAGGGATTTTTTTTTCCCTTAGCACATTTCAGACGAGAGGGTTTAAAAAAAAAAAACACAGAAAGCGAGACTCTTTTGTGCGTTTTATTGATTTGGGCCCGGGCCACGTCTCTCGTGGAGGAGCTAATAGATTTTAATTCAAATAGGTGTCCTCAATCCTGATTATGAATGGATTGGATTGATCCACCCTGGCCACATTGCCCATCCATACAATGTAATAAAAAGGTGAAATTTCAGCGAGGGAAATGTGTCTTCCTCCTCTTGTGGTTCCTCTCCTCTCAATCTCCCCACAACCCAAATTAAATCATTTCTCTGGGCATCGTGGGGTGGTCACCACAGGAGGGAAATGCAATGGGAGGAATCCACGCTCCAAGGCGAACGGGGGGGGGGGCTCTGGAACCGGCTGGGAAGGCCTGGAGCTCAGTCTCCAAAGACTTGAAAAGGAGCTAATTTGCCCTCGCGCAAATTATTTTCCCCTCAGAATCACACTTGATTCTGGTTGACTTGTGGTTTCTCCTTCTCCTTCTCCTTCTCCTTCTCCTTCTCCTTCTCCTTCTCCTTCTCCTTCTCCTACTTCTCCTTCTCCTTCTCCTTCTCCTTCTTCTCCTTCTCCTTCTCCTTCTCCTTCTCCTCCTCCTCCTCCTCCTCCTCCTCCTCTTCTCCCCTTATCTTATTTCTTTTAGGAGATACCGGATAGCTTTTAAAGACAGCTGAGGTCCTAATGAGATATCTACTGCGACTTGCGGTGACCAATAGCCAGGGATATATTTTCTTTTTTCTTTTTCTTTTTTTTTTTGTAGGGAGAACCTAAGTACACGAGAAGGATTTGTCCTGGAAGCTTCGAGGGTCACACGGACCTGAGTGCAACATGTCCTGTTGGCAAATATTAGACTGCAGGGTGCGATCCAAGCAAAGTGAATGGTTTGGATTTATTTTGAAGTGTCTTCGGGCTTGCCTCTGAAATTCTACACTTTCCTTCCACGAAAATGTAGGAAACCGGGGACGGGAATCACTTCACTTAGGACCATCAAAGTTAATTTTGGCTGGCACCAAAAACACTGATCGTCATAAACAATCAATTCGTGTATTTTTCCAAGGTAGTTTTATTTATTTATTTAGCATATAGCAAAAAAATGTTTTAGAAAAACTTATCACAATTACATTCTCAAAGATTAAATATGAAACTATTTATTTACACATTCCAAGGTAGACTATTCATATAGTCAATTCATGATGGAGTTGCATACAAAAGCCAGGATTTCCCTGGCTCAGAGGGTCTGCTTTGGAGGCCCCACTGCTGCTGGTTCCAAAGAGCGCACCTGCCATGTTGAGTCCTAATCCTATTGAGGATTGAGATTAGATTGCCAATCTAGTTT
>QLTV01001997.1:56814-63245 GCA_003457575.1 Thermophis baileyi
AACAGAGGTCTTCAAACTTGGCAACTTTAAGACTTGTGGACTTCAACTCCCAGAATTCTCCAGCCAGCTATAGCTGGCTGGAGAATTCTGGGAGTTGAAGTCCACAAGTCTTAAAGTTGCCAAGTTTGGGGACCCCTGCTATAAAAGTTGCGGTGTATTTGTTGGGGGTACACAAACAAGCATTATTCTTTTTTTTCTTTTTTTAGAAAGGATGGCCAGATTATGTCACTGCAACTGGGAAGAGAAGGTGCTAATCTGAACTGTTTCTGAAAAAGCCATCAGAGTTATCAGGGAATAACTTCCTTTTGCTTCTTGCTCACCGACTTTCTCATTTGGCCAATGCAGCTGGGAAGCATAAGAACTGATCAGTAATCAACCGCTACTTGTTTATAGGACCATTGACATCATTGCTACCTTACAGGACTGAAATCATTACGTGGTGGAAGGCAATGATAGTGGAGAAATCTTTACATTCCTCACTTTAGTAAAGGAGGTGGAGATTTTAGCACCTTTGGATCTCCTGGCTATACCCCGACCTCAGTTTACCCATTCAGACACACCTCAATCAGTGAGCTAGAATGTCAAAGGCAAAGGTACAGCCTCCTTCACACATTGGGCTAAGATGGTTTAAACAAATCATAATCCATACAATTTTTATACGAATTATGTAGGGTTTAGTCAGTTGCAATATGAATCTCAGATCAGAAAACCCAAAACCCAAACAAGTGACACCTATGTTGTGTGGATAGATGTGGACACAAAAATCGTGGCTATGGACTTAGGACCTCTCAGAAAGTTTTACACAGCGGTCAGTCTAATAAATTTGGTAGGGCTTACTCTCAGGCCAGTGTGTCAACCTTGCAAGGAGAAGGTCCTGATGGACCAAGTTTAGACTTAGAAGCTAAGCAGGCTTCGATCTAGTTAGTCCTTGGATGGGAGACCATTGGGAAACCCCCAGACTGTGAGTTAATCGGATAGCTCCCCAAAACTTCCTGAAAGAACTCGAGGGAAAACCGCTTCGTTACTATTGCCAAGAAAACTGCGCAAAAATACCTGCGCAGGACTCCAGCTCTTCGGCAGTTAGTCTTTAGGATTTCAGCCGGGTCCAGTATAGAATTTAGCCAAAGGCTGACTCAAGACGTCCTTGTAGAAATGAACGCTTTGGCTTTGATTGAGGCATTTAGGATCGCCTCTAAGCGCTGATCTCCCACCCGCCGCCAGTGGACGCGCTGGTTCTCCTTCCCTGCTCTAGAGACTCAGGGGCTGGGAAGGGCCGCAGCCCGCCGGCATCGCCTGCTTCTCCCGGAGTTCACTTTTGAGTCTGCTCCAACTTAACTGGCCACATCTCTCGCCCGCGATGTGCGGAAAGGCTGCCCGGCGGCGGCGGCGCCCCAGCCGCGATAGCCCGGGTGCGCATCCGCCAAGCCTTCGGGCAAAGAGCCCTTGAGCGCCAGCCCCTGGCCCGGGGCTCCTTCGCTTGGACTAGGGGCTCAGCGGGAAGAAGTCCGGCGGCTGGCGCGGCAGGTCTATCTCGGGCCCCCCGGAGGACCGGCCGAGGCCGGGAAGGGAAGGAGGCGGTGCCGAGCGTGGAGGCAGCCGGCTCGGCCCATCTCCCACCCGCTACTTCAGCTGACTGCTAGCTGCAGTTCGGCAGATCGAATCTCACCAGGCTCAAGGTTGACTCAGACTTCCATCCTTCCGAGGTGGGTAAAATGAGGACCCAGATTGTTGGGGGCAATATGCTGACTCTGTGAACCGCTTAGAGAGGGCTGTAAAGCACTGTAAAGCGGTATATAAGTCTAAGTGCTATTGCTATCTGCTTTCGATCTCCCTCGGCTGGGAGCAGACAATGCAGGGGGCAGCGGGAGAGCTCGCCTGGCCTCCGACCGAACTAATTGAGAAGCCGGGATCCAGCTGCAGCCACTGGCCGGCCGGAGCTCGGGCGCAGCTCCTTTCCTCCCCCCCCCCCCTTCTGGCTTCAGGCGAAGCTCAGGGCGAAAAGAAACAGCTCGGCCGCTTGGCTGGGCTCACGCGTCCGGCGGCCCCTGCAGCCTCCTTGGCCCGGCTGAGGGAGAAGCTCTTCTAGCCGGGAGGCTCGCGGGGGTTTGCTGAAGCGAGGTGGCCGGCCGGTTCCTTTTCCCTCCGAGGCGCTGGCGCGGTTCGCGGGTTCTCCAGCCCCTTCCTGCGATTGAGCGAAGGAGGGAAGCAGGTCCCGCCGAAGAGGATCTCGCGTTTGCGCTCGGCCCCAGATTCAGATGTCAACCTCTGAGCACTTCGGGATGCCTCGCTCTGGCCATCAAGGGAGTCGGCCGTCTCTCTCCTTGGATTAGAAAACAGCGCCCATTGGGATATTTAATAAAAGGGTAAAATTAAGTAAGTCATTTTGCCCGGACTATTCAGACCTGGCTTTCGAGGTTTCTCGGAAACCAAAGTGAAGAGGAAGATGTCCCAGACAGCAAACCTTTTAAGCCTTTAATTGAGCTCTCTTAACTCTTTCATCTAGCCCTTAAGGAGGGCGCTAGACGGAGATGTTACTCTTCTGTCACAGGCCAATCGACACGCTAGCATTATTAGCATTAGCATTTATTTCATGCCGGAGCCGTGATTATTACTTCCACTTTGCACCTTTCTTCTAAAGAGCCAAAGACGTTGCACATTCTCCGTCTCTTTCCTCTGACAATTTTTCTGCTAGCCAGTCAGGTGGGAGAGCCAGGAGTTGGGCTTCCTTCAGCCAGTAAACCACCAACCACCAGCACTTTAGCCTAACATGTGCTAATCGGGAAACTGGATGAAGCAAACCATTTTTCATTTAACTGTGGCTAAGCCCTAAGGTATCCAAGGCAGCGATTGTCTAGAGCCACTTCATAATCAATTAATTTCACTTACGTTCTGTTCTCTCCCCCAAGATTTCAAGGCACCACATAGGGGTTTTCTGGGGTTTTCTTTTTAAACTATTATTATTTAACCCTCACAGCAACATAAGGAAAAGACTTAGTGAGAAATAATTGGTCCCAAATCGGCAAATAGGTTCCCTGGCTAAGAGGGGATTCCGATCCTTATCTCCGGTTCTAATGCCATGGCATATAACATTCTAACTGCAGGTGGGTGACCTCTTGCCTTGCAGATGTTTTGGGCTATAACTCTCTTAGTCCCTTTCCATTGCTCTGGTTAATTGAGGCTGATAAAGATTATAGTCCCAAAAATTCTGAAGAGTGCTCATTTGTCTGCCACCTGCTTTAATCGCTATTATCACACTGGCATGACAAACATTTATGTGGCAAACCTGTAAGTCCCCCCCCCCTATATCCCTCATAACTACAACTTCCAGAAGATTGCAGGTTGACTCAGCCTTCCATCCTCCCGAGGTGGGTAAAATGAGGACCCAGATTGTTGGGGGCAATATACTGACTCTGTGAACCGCTTAGAGAGGGTTGTAAAGCACCATGAAGTGGTATATAAGTCTGTGGTCACCAACTGGTGGTCTGTGGACCCACTGGTGGTCCGCAAGAAAATTTTAGTGGTCCGCAGAAAAATTATTTGCATTTTTTATATTGCACTAAATCAGGGATCCTCAAACTACGGCCCCTGGACCGGATACGTGCAATGAACGCTTGTGTTGCTGCAGAGAGTCTCCCCCTTTGGGGTCTTTTTGTGTGGCTCGGAGGGGGGCAGAAATTCCTACTTGGGGTCTGCTTCAGCCTCTTGGTGCGGGGCTTTGGGCAAAAGCTAGAGGGAAGTGCCGCTGATGGCGAAGAAGAACCGGAGGGCCTTGTTCCAGTGGGACTGCATCATGGCCTGGAACTGGCTGACCATCTCAGCCAGCTGAGCCTCCAGGCGCCGGTACCTGGCCTTGCACTCCCACAGGTCTTCCCTCTGCTTGGAAAGCCTATGCTCGTAGTCCTCAGTGAGGTGCTTCTGCTGAGCCGCCTCCTCGGTCAGATCCAATTTGAACTGAGCCAGTTGTTTTGCTAACTCTTTCTCGTGGTGGCTGCTTAGCTCCAACAACTGCTTCCTGTAGGGGGCCTAAGGAGCCCAGGCGGGGAGGCGAGGAGTGGCTGGGAGGGGAGGGGCGAATAGAGGCTGGCGATGTGCCCCTCGAAGTGAGTGACATCGAGTTGGCCATGCCCACCCAGTCACATGACCACCTACCTACGCCCACCCAGCCGGTCATTAGGCAGGTCATATTAGTGGTCCACGAGATTTAAAATTATGAATTTATGGTCCCTGAGGTCTGAAAGGTCGGGGACCCCTGGTCTAAGTGCTATTGCTGTTAGTCATGGTGACCAGAGTGGCTACTTCTGAAACCTACAGGGGAGTGCATCTTATAAGCAGACTTTCCGTTCACAGAAATGGCAATATTAAAGTCTTTAAGATGCTTTAAAATTCTGATTACACACAGTCATTGTATTCCAGCCAGTTTCCTGCTCAACCGATGAATCCTCATTAAGAGTTTCCCCTATTCTCCTTCCAAAGGTGGGAAGAACAGATTAATTAACAGAGATTGAAAGGCAGCCTTTTCTTGATTGGGCCTAACCTCAAAGAACAAAAATGAAGACAGGATGTATTATTGCTCTTAATAGTGGAGAGATGGTGGGAATATTCATTGATTTCTGCATTAGAAAGATTTGTCAGTGACAGTCAATCCTGTTTCCAAAAGTGGTTGGAATTAAGGAAAGGAAAGGAAAGGAAAGCAACAGCTCCTCTGTCCAACTGTTCTTCTGAGCATGAATGCTCCATTTACAGTTACATTCACTCCTTGACCCAAGCTTCGGAGTTTTAATATTGGAGCAACAGGTTTCCTTAAGTTTCTCAATACAAGTTTGATGGGTGAGAAGTTATGAAGAAAAAAAAAACCCTGCTAGAAACTGATTGCTATCTGTACCTGAAGGACAGCAATACAGCCTCGTGCACCACATTCCTCTTTGCAAAGCCACCACAATGGGCATGACACATAGTTTATCATCATCCACATCACCTTCCTTCCTTCCTTCCTTCCTTCTCTTCCTTCCCTTCATCCAATTCTTCCAGGAAATACATTTGTAAACCGGGCAGAGGTCAATACTCATATGTGCAGAAATAATTCATAATAATCTCTGGAATAGAGAGTTTTAATTATCTGAAGGGGAAGGACAATCCACGTTCCTGTCCAGCAGCAACTCAGTTCCCTTTCCCATGAACCAGATGGCCAGATTTCCAGGTCCAATCCTGCATATTGCCTCTTTATTCTAGAAGCAGCTGGGCTTGTGGTTGCTCTTCCCAGAGACTTTGATTGGCTTAGGCAAGACTTTGTGGAATGTAACACTGCTAGAGAGTTTTAGTTAACCATGGTATGATAGGCCTGGAAAGTAATGGTTTTGGTCAACAGCCAATTCAAATTTAAGTAAACCAGTTTGGTGGTTATTCTTCACTTCTTGCTGCCATTAAGAATCTGTTAACGATACTTCTTAATTAAACTTCAAAATGACACCGAACTCTTTTCTATCTCTTTCTGGATAGATAACCAGGGACTTGGTTCACACAGCCTCTATAGTTTGCTTCATTAAAGTTTATTAATAAAACCTTAATTGAATTAACATCCTCCCCCTACAAATCATGGTGCACTTGTCACAACTCTTGGGTTCCTTTCTACTACAGCATACTGAAGTCAAATAAGCAATTTAACCATTTAGCTAGTTTAGGAAAGTGGGTTTAAATAGGTTGGTTGACTACGTAGAAGTCCATCTAAGCACCTCCTAATGGGGCTCTATCCATCTGACTACATACGAATATGGGATGGGCTCAGCCAAAACAAGTGCTTTCAACTCCAGGACATTCTCAGACCTCTCTTTGGATACCTGGAGGTGGTGCTTAACCCTTAGATGTCGGAAGAGAAGGACTTTCCAAATAGGGATGAGATTTTTCAGAACCCCAGCAGCCTCTGAACAGACCTTCTGCAAAGAGAAATAGCTTGAATCGTCTTGTAAAAAATAGGACATCGTTTATCAATCAATAACCTCCTACACAGACGGAGACCTTCATGCACAATCGCTTCACTTTTGTAGGACTGCTGCAGAAAAGGGGAAAGGCGCACATTTTCCTTTCCTTTCCTGCTTTTCTGGATAAAGTTAAAAACCACGACCCGAATAGGCTGCTGGGTAAAGATCCTCCCAGGCGTCCAATCCGGATTCGTTTTTGTTAAATCCCTTCACACTTTTTTTTTCTTTTTAGATAAGTTCCACGTCGAAGGATGCCCCATATAAGTTTCTGTTCTTTCCAGCTCAGCGCCCACCAGAAACGAGAAGAAATTTACTCCGGGGGGGGGGGGCGACTTCGATTTTTAAAGAAACTTAATTGTACCTTAAGCTTTAGGGCTCTTCTCTTCGAGAAACTCCTTGAGTTTCCCCCCCCCCTCCCCCCACACACACACATACCTAGGCAGTAAACAATCTGCC
>QLTV01001997.1:63382-110810 GCA_003457575.1 Thermophis baileyi
CCAAATAGCTGTATTTCACAGAAGAAACAACCACCCACCAATCAACATCACCAAACGAGGTGTGAGCATGGAATGATCTTGTCAGCTTGTGTGGGTGGGTGCGCTTAAAGCAAGCTATCTTGAAATTAGACAATAGCTCGAATCAGTAAGGGGTTCTCTGCCTCGGAACTGAGTTCAACCAAGAGACCACAGCTCTTTTCATTTGGGGTGAGGAAGTCAGCCAGGAGAGTCTGCCCACCAGCCTTTTTAGAATCGGGATCGGCGCTCAGAATTCCATTCGATGCCTTGCGTGTTCTTTTCTGCCCTGGTAACCCAAGGGTTTCTGTTGCTCTGCCAGACGAAGAGGTGGTGCTGTTAAAAGAGTACAGAGCGAGGCTTTTCAGAGTTGAAATTAAGGCAAGCGGATGAGAACCCGAAGAGTTTTCTGGCTGACAGAAGAATAAAGAAATATAAAACTCAACCGTGAAAAGCAAGTTCAGGGCCATCTCTTCAAATCCTGATCCTAACTTTATTTTATTGGAAGCAAGGAGTCCCGTTCGTTTTGGGGCAGCCTGACTTCCCTTGCAACTGTATTTTTGGAACCGAGGAGACGGGGTCAACCAGTTTTCCAGTTAGATTATAGCATCAATTCAGAGGAGAGGACCACTAAGTACAATAGAGACTGGGGTCTTTCTCCTTCCTCTTTTGGGGCCCGGAGAAGATTTAAAGAAATTAGTTCTGATCTGGGTAGGTATAGATTCCGCTGAGCCATATAGTGGGGCTTCCTTCCAAAGTCAAACTGCAAAAGATTGTGGGAGTACTGTAAGCTTTACTGAAAGTTACTTCTGGGTGAACCCGCATAATGTGAGTCATGAAACTTGGTCACTCTATTGGAGTTCTTTTGTGTGGTGGTGAAGGAAATAAGAGAAGCAGCCAGCAGCATTCCAAGTTTGTAAAGTGAGGCATAGGAGCCCTTTTCATGGTACCGAGTTGTTCAGTGTCTCATTGCCCTGGAACATTAGTTCATAGGACAATTCAGCTCTCAGATTATTCCACAGCCAGCCGCTACTTTAATTTTTAGCCAGTATGCCCAGGAGTTCTCTATCTATTGTTTGCCTAAAAAATACTACAGTAAAGGGACTGGAAATAAGCGAAGTGGATTCCTCTATTTTGACCAAACCTTCTGCCATCTGAAGTCAGCTGATCTTGGAGTTCAGAAAGGAAGATCCATCACTATAGGACAAAAATGTTTCCAAGGGGCTTCTTAATGCCAAAAGTCAAATAGGACATTTTTTAGCATATTCTGTTAGCTTCTGCTTTGTCGATTTCCTGGGAGTGTTGACTAGGAAGAGTTTGCAAATTAAATGCAGTCAACCTATATAAGAAATTGGGCTGGCTGGATTAGTTTACCAATCCGATCCTATACAGTATACACAGACACAGCACAGTCCTATCCAAAAGCCCCAGTGAACTGGATGAGACCAGGTTCTTGCAGTACAATCCTCTATTTAGTTACTCAGAAGTAAGAGGAAATTCAAGGATCCTGGCTTTCCTCATCGATTGTGTTGTTAGGATGACAGCTTTTATTACTTTATAATCCTAATCGTGTCACTATTAAAAACTGAGCATTGAGCTTTAGTCCTAGTTATAATATGTCTAGACTCTTAAAGAGAGAATATAATTTTAATCATATCTCTCTCTCTGAATATTTTCTGATCCATACTGCACTGAAATAAAATTGAATTTCTTCTCCCTAAGTCAGAATTCAATTTGGACAGGGTAAATGGGTCAGCACATTTGAAGAAATCATGCCACTGTGTTTAAATTTCTTAAATTTAAATTCAAACTTAATTTTCCTTTTCTCTTTCAGAAAAGAAACTGAGAATTCTAGGTTCAAAATTTACAAAATTGTAAACTGGTCCCAGTTCTTTTTAGCCTCAAACACATGGGGACAACCATCCAGATCAATTTCAAGTCTCATTAAAAGCAATGGACCTCTTAGTTACATCACCAACTTTGCCCTGTTGATTCCAGTGGATGTGTGCCCTGTTGCATCCCATTGAATAAATGAAATATCCCTTCCATGTCAATAAATAAGGAACATTGCTGGCTATTATTATATTCTTTTAGGTAGAAATAACCTCTCTGTATTAGGTTTTCCATGCAATCTGTCTTTAGACATTTTTTTTAAACAATTATTAGTTTTAGAAACTGGCTATGCTGACCAAGGGTGCTATACTAGGCTGTTATATCTCATAGAAAAATACGGACTAGTAGGAATTGTGATCTTGAACAAATAACTGTTTCCGAGTAGACATGGCTTCTAAGGTTAGATCTGCAATGCCAGAAAAACAATTCTGAAACACCTTTGAAGTATTGTAGGAAAAAAGATGCTTACTCGTCTATTTCATATCCATATAGAACATAAATATCTTACTCTTCATTGAAAATGTATTCCCTAGTTAAGGATCGCAATAGTCTGTTGTTGTTGTTGTTGTTGTAACTGCAATCAAGCCTGCAGAGTTGTTGGTACAGTATTCAGCTCTGCCTGGAGTATCTCCCGTCTCCAAGCCCTTGTTTCATCACCTCTACGATAGCAAGGACGCCGTAGTGTTGGGACCCGACCAGCAAAAACGCACTTCAGCCCCGATTCAAACGTGCAGCTTTATCGCGCTCCGCCTAGCGAGTTCCACGCGCGGCACTCCAAGCCGCTGCCAGGTGTTCGTGGATATCATGGGATTAATCCGCCACCGCCGCCAGACGCTCCCGGGGGAATAAAACAGGGCGAGTTTCCCCTCTGAATACCTTTGCCAGCGAATGAACAGAGTAAGCTGCCCGGCTCTTCCAAAGCAACCGAACGGCTCCCCCCACCCCCCCACCCCAAAAGCAGGCTTTTTTGATACAGTTGGAGAGCAGTCAAGTGGAAGTTGCCGCGGCCAAACTTTCTCTCGAGGCCTTGTTCGTTTCAAAATCCTACCCCCCCCCCCAATGCCTCAATTTCTGGTGGAAACTTCATCTCCTCGCCTTTTCCAAAGGCCCTGCTGACCTTCTGTTTCCGAGTCTTGACGGCGTGCAGAGGTCTTCAAACTTGGCAACTTTAAGACTTGTGGACTTCAAGTCCCAGAATTCTCCAGCCCGCATAGCTGGCTGGAGAATTCTGGGAGTTGAAGTCCACAAGTCTTAAAGTTGCCAAGTTTGAAGACCTCTGGAGTAGAGCTTCGCCCTGTGTTCCTTGGATGGCGGAAGGCCTAATCCAGGAGGATGAAAGTGGGGGAATCCCACTAATTCTTTCTTCAGGAGAGTGAAATGCGGCTAACAGCTGAACAGGTGAGCAGAGGTGAGGAATGCTGCCTGCTCTATTATTTCCTCAAGGTTAAATTAAAGCACTAGTTAGTTACATTTGCCAGTCCTAATTTTTCCATCCCCTGTGGAATGTGTTGGTGAGATTGCCCGTTTATTTATTTGCAAGATTTATAGATACTGTGGAAAACTCCCGAAATCCATAATTTGGGATTAAAAACACAACTCTAATAAGCAATGGTGAGTGGTTGTCTCCTTCAGGTTCCTCCTATGCTGCTGGTCACTTCTGGGATTTCACCAGCCGGTAGGGAAAAGTGGGACACTGCAGGATGAATGGGGTAGGGAGGAAGAGTTTTCTCAGGAGTTTTCTAGACTGGTTTGCTTACTCCTCCTCTCAGACCCCTTTTGGACACCTCCCAATTTAAAATAAAGTGACATGAGTGTGGACACTAAAGCAGAACTACCCTTGGTGAGGAGGGAGACAGGCTGTCCTGATTGTACAAACAGCAAGGACCTATATTGTAGTTGAACTTAAACTGGCCTTGACTGTATGTTTCAAGGGTCAAATGATTGAAACTGACAAGTAGAGAGAAACTGGCAAAAAAGCCATAAAAGCCCAGTTGTTTCTCTCCCATGTAATATATGGCAGGATGGGCATGTTCCAGGTCCTATCATCGGTCAAGGGATGATGGTTGGTGGGGCCCAGGATATGTGCCTTTTCTGTCATAACACCCACCCAATGGAACATTTCCGATCACGATGGCTCTTCTGACTTTTCAAAATGACCAGGGCCTGAGTATGTGAAGGGTCCCATCTCCTGACTTTGCTAGTGACCATTGATTGTGACAATACACAATACATTTTTTTAAAAAAAAATATTTTAATATTGTTTCCCGCCCAGAGTCATTGGCTGAGATGAGCAAGCATACTGAATGAATCTTTTATTATTATAGCTCTCTTTCTCTCTCCCTTCAAGTGTATAGAGTGGTAGCTGGAAACACACTAATGGAGAGAGAAACCTCTGCAACTTGAGAGGCCATTGTGGAGATTGTATAGTGACCAAAAGGGGAGAGGTTACTTATACCTCTCAAAGTCTCTTGTCTTTTTCTTTATTCACGTTGAACTTGCATGCCCATGAACTATGTATCTACACATAGGCCCTGACCCAGTAGCTGTTTACTATTGCGCCAAGCCCAACCTACGAAACTAGATTCTCCCTCTGCTTTCCAATATGCGTGTTTTCTTTCTCCACTTTCTGAAACACAGCAAATAGCTGAGAGTCTCTGATGTAGGTTCTGCTTTTTCATCACAAATAGTGCATTCCCCTGGAGAACCATAATTGTGGACACATCCCTACTGAGTTCTCTGCTTGCAGTTCAAAGTAGAATTGTAATGTCATGATAATCCAAATGTTTTCTCTTGACCACACAAACAGCTTTCATCTCCTCTCAGATTCTGATTTAAACCATTGTACGATGTACCTCAGGTAAATAAACAATTGACATAGTTTCTCCCCTGCCTCTGGTAGGTCCAGGTAGTCCTTGACTTATAACAACTTGTTTAGTGATTGTTTGAAGTTACAATGGCACTGAAAAAAGTGGCTTATGATCATTTCTCACACTTTATGAACTATTGCAGCATCCCCACCAGGGGTGGATTCTAACTTACCTCACTGCCGGTTCGCTTCCTCCCATGCCGCGTGGCTGCGTGCGCATTGCGTGCCGCGTGGCCGCACCGCACGGGTGCGCGCATGCGCAGTGCCAACATTCGCAAAAAATTCCAAAAAAAAAGCCAGAAACAAGATGGCAGCGCATGCGCAGTGCCAGGGACTCGGCTTCTGCGCATGTGCAGAAGAAAAAAAATAGTAAAAAATTCCAAAAAAAAATTCCCAAAAAATTTTTTTCCCCAAAAAAAATATGGCGGCGTCCACGGACCGGCACCGACAGAACCGGCTCCGTGATGTCACCAGCGGTTTGCTACCGGTTGTATAGAACCGGTGCGAACCGGGAGGAACCCACCTCTGATCGCCATGGTCATGTGATCAAAATTCAGGCACTAGGCAATTGGCATGTATTCATGACAGGATCATGTGATCACCATTTGTAACCTTTCCAGGCAGCTTCCGACAAGCAAAGTCAATGGGGGAAGCCAGATCTACTACAGTGATTCAAATTGTAGATCACATCGTGATCGGCTGTAAGCTGAGGGCATATACCGCTTCAGTATCTGATTTCTTTAATATAAACGATGTTGCACATCAATGGTTAGATGGTCTAGACATTGGTATTTGAACATAAATCTTTTTAACATGTATATTTTATTGTGTTTTACTAATCTAGATGAAATGTTAATATATATTGCTAGTCTATGTATGATACGCTAAATAAATAACTGCAGTGACTTGCTAACAACTGTAGCAAAAAAGGTCATAAAATGAGGTACAACTCACTTAACAACTGCCTTGCTTAGCAACAAATTTTGGCCTCAGTGTGGTTGTAAATCAAGTACTATCTGTAGTTGTGAAATTCAGAAAACTCAATTTTGTGTCAAAATTATGCTCATACTACTATTAACAATGTCAGTAATCATGTGAAGAATAAATATTAAACTTTGTCTCGTGTGTGCTGTTGCCAAAAAATTGAAGAGACACATCAATTTTACTGAGACTTTGGTGGTGATGATGTTCAGTTGTTTATTTGCTTCCAACTCTAGGTGACCTGATCAACATCACATCACCAGAATTGTCTGCCAATAACTGCTTATGGGAGTGCTTGTAAATTCCTGTTCTGTGTCATCAGATAGCATTTAGCTATCTTCTCTCCTCTAGGCCTGTTTTTGAAATCTTTTTCCAAGCATCAAACTCTTCTTGCCTTGGCATAAGCTGTCCCAAATATTTAAACTTTGGCTTTGTTATTAGTGTGTCTGGTTTTTCTTGTGTACTGAACAATTTGTTCTTTTCCGGTCTCAAGAATTTTCATTTCCTCCAGCACCACAATCTAAATACATCAATTTGTCTTTATTCAGCCTTTCTGATGATCCAGCTTTACCTTTATAGATACATTCTAAGTCTAGTATGTGTATCTTATTTTTCTTTAATGAAATGTGAATTATGAATATATAGTCTGTAGGAGTTTAGGAATTAGAAACAAAATCTGTTAGAAATAAACCTTAATCAAATCGGGTTTCTTATATCTTAAGTGTTGGGGCTTTTTAAAAACTATACAGCAGTTAGCATACAGTTAGCAGTTAGGATATCAAATATAAGAAATGGTAATTTATTATATACATATAACTTTGCTATCATTATGGCAGCTACCCACAAAGACTGAGTCAAAAGATTGCAGACAAATGATCAGATAATTATGGTCAATAAAAGCATTTTCTAAGGTATTCTGGCAGCTCACAAAAGCTGAGAAGCTGAACATGAACAAGAAAGAAAGTTAAATTACATTGTCTGGGATAGTCAAAATGATGGCTGTGATCTCAGTCAAAAACCCATCCACTTTTGATGTCACATCACATGGTTGTAGCCAGTGGTGGGATTCAAAAATTTTTACTACCGGTTCTGTGGGTGTGGCTTGGGTGTGGCGTGGCTTGGTGGGCGTGGCTTGGTGGGCATGGCAGGGGAAGGATACTGTAAAATCTCCATTCCCACCCCACTCCAGGGGAAGGTTACTGCAAAATCCCCATTTCCTCCCGATCAGCTGGGACTCGGGAGGCAGAGAATAGATGGGGGCGGGGCCAGTCAGAGGTGGTATTTACTGGTTCTTCGAACTACTCAAAATTTCCGCTACCGGTTCTCCAGAACTGGTCAGAACCTGCTGAATACCACCTCCGGTTGTAGCCCCTTTCTTTAGACACTAGAGATTTATGGTATATTTTGCAATAATGTGCAATTATTGTAAATCTAAAGGCTCATGGTTGCAGATTAATCTCTTTTGCAAATGCACAAACTCAATAAATACAAAACCAAAGTCAAAAAGTCCAAGTCAATACCTCCTAGTCATCTTTATACAATTTATGTATTTTTTTGGCTGTAATTGTTCTCACACAGAGGTTTCTTCATAGTTGAGAGCTCTTTATTATTACTGGTTTGTCTCAGTCAGCCAGATGTCAGCCTATTGAGTCCTTCCCAAGAACCTGGTATAGTTTATTTTTTATTATGTTAAAGGTATTGTTGACATAAGCTGTTTTGAGTAAATCTCCCTTTTGCAATTGACTGATGATGATTTTGTCAGTGCCAATAGAGTTCAAATGGTGCTCAGTTGTTTTGAGATTGTACCGAAAGCATCTATAACTATTGGTTATACAAATACAAAGACCTACAAATAGAAATAGAACATCTGTGGCAAAAGTAAACAAAAGTAGTACCAATAGTATTACTTTTGTTTTCTTTTGCCACAGTTGTTCTATTTCTATTTGTAGGTTTTTGTATTTTGTTATCTTACCTGGAGACAGCAAAATAGAAGAGAGAGAACTGGAGAAGATAACAAAATAAAAAGACATGCTGCATCATCATCATCATCATCATCATCATCATCATCAATATCAATTATTAATATTGATATTAATTATTAATATCAATATCAAATATAAATATCAATATTATTTCCCATCCATCTGATGTTCAAGGTGACTTTGAGCACTTATACAACTAATTTGGTGATAAACCTGCTGTTAGAGTGCCACTAGGTTAAAAAGAATTGTCCAAACATGAGCTAAAAGCTTAAGATAGGCTCCTAATAATGTTGTGAAAGACACCTGATGGCAAGATGGGCAGCATATAAATGTAATAAGTGAATGAGTAATTTTTTGACATGTATCAATGTTGGCATGCTAACAATATCCAGTCTGGATCATCTTTGTAATATGATAATGCTAAAGTGAATGGATGTAATACTGAAATATGACATTAAAAGTGATTTCAAGGTTACATTATTGTTTAGTATGACTTGGGCGTTTTTTTGAGAACATTTTTGGAAATAATGATCCAAGCTAAACATGCTACAATCTTATTGAATACTCATTCATACAAAGGAAGGGTCAAGAGTTAGACTCGTACTAATGCCTTCTTCTTCTTCTTTCTGGCACACCATTTGCTAACAATATAACTAGAATGGATGTCACTTTTGATTGTTGATTTTGGAGTTTATTTTATATAGATTTCTCACAATTCAAGAATAGCTAGGATAGACCCAATATGATAGGCTAACTCACATACACCTAACTCAGGTGTGAATTATACTCATTGTCACAGATGACAGTTGGGATTGTTGTAAGTAGTTTTCCAGCCAATATTTTTATGGACACAATATACTTTGATAAACTTGTTACTGAATGCAAAATTATGTTAGTTCCATTAAGTGCAGTGGCAAGCTGGATCAGATAGCACTTAGACTTATATACTGCTTCACAGTGCTTTACAGCCCTCTCTAAGCAGTTTACAGAGTCAGCATATTGCCCCCAACAATCTGGGTCCTCATTTTACTGACCTCAGAAGGATGGAAGGCTAACCTTGAGCCGCTCGTAATTGAACTCCTGGAGTGAGCAGTGAAAATACAGTACTGCATTCTAACCGCTGTGCCACCATTAGTAACATTCTTTTAGGTCCACTATGATCTGTGAAAACTCACTGACTAACATTGACCCAAGTCGTATAGCTTGTCCAGCTCTACTTCACAGGCAGTGGTGCCCAAGACAAATCATAATGACATCAAAATGACACATGAATGATATTCTCAAGGAATGCCAGAATTATATAGCTGTGTCACAATCTCTGGAAATGCACACAGAACACTTGTGATTGTGCCATCATGCACATATCATATTTGCCCCTCTTTTGCCCTTCCTCAGGGATATTACAGGAAAAGAATGGAAGTGGGAGTGCTATCTAGATTCTCTTGAACTTTCGGAAGAAAGCTAGGATACAAGGTAAAACAAATAAACAAAAAAGAATGGTCAAAAAACCCTTCCATCTTCAGGGGAATGATGCTGAAGATTAGCCAAAACAGAGCTTCCCTTATTGTGAGGCAGTTGTGTGAGATTATAAACAAGTAGCAATTATATTCACAGAAATGGTGCTTGTGTGATTGCAGAACATAAACCAAATAAAACAGAGATGTTTCCATCTGTGGTACACCATTGTCATGAAAGCTTTTCTCCAGAAGATCATGTTAAGCTTCATTTAGTCTAGAGGCATCCATGGGAGGAGAGGAAGGCTTCCAAAAAAGACAAGATGGTGCCAATGACCACACAAATAAAACCATACCCCTCTTTGTGGATGCATTTCATGCTTGATACATGTAAAAAAGGACTGAGGTTTTTTATTGTACAGCAGCCATCTTGGCTATTTTGATCCCTCCTGGGACATCCCCAATTTGTTCATAAGCCATGACAAGAAAAGTCTTCTATTCCAATTGTATAAGATGAGTATTTCTCAGATACCAAGAGACTTGAATGCAGATTGCATATATTCCAAATGTCAGACAATGATTATTTATTAAGAACAAAAGGGATATATACATATGTTAGTGTCAACAAGGAAACTTGAATTCCAACCCTTCAGTTCCAAGTTTTGTGTGCATGATAATCAATAGACAAAATGGCTACAAGCTAGCCAAACACTTAGAAAGCTCTTTTCCTCTAAATATACTTCTGACTAGGAAGAATCCCTTATTCTGAGAAACCAAATACAGTCTCTCACGAGTCACCTGTTTCAAGAATGATGTGAAATGATCTGCTCCCTGAGGCTGCCATTTTAGCTAATGATTTGCTTATACTTTTTATGTGCCCGTGATACAGATGCTGACTTCGTTTTGTAAACTTTGTACCTTCACATTATTGAATGTGATAGTTTGTACACAACTGGTGCTTATTTTTCCATTTGGATGTACACGCTATTTCTAACATGTGCTTTATATCTTGTACCTTCATGAAGGGATCTGGCTGTGTTTCCTCTTTACGGTGGTAACTCTGTCAATAACAGTTTAATTTGGACATTCCATGCATCAAATTATGGAAAAACAGTTGGCTGGCCTGTATGTAAATGAGCTTAAAATAGCTTTGTGGGAAGATGAAAATGATACAGCAGGTAGAACCTGTTTGTTTGGATCATTATTTCCAATGACTTGGTTGCTCAAACCTTGATAAGTTAAATACTTTCAGACAGTGTCATGCCACTGGCTTATGATATGAGAAGAATAAGATGGGCATCTATTAAGACTAGATACTGAAAAGCCAGCCCCAAGCAAACTCCCTTATTTTCACCTGGTATCCAAACCAGGAATCATTGTGCCAACCACATAGACTGTATGAAACTACTACCTCATCAAAAGAGCCAGTGGATACAAAACCACAGAAGTACAAATATGGAAAGGGATCGTTTTGCATTAGGCTAATGCTCTTGAGCAGCCAGGCTTTTGTAACCAGAACTGATTGGAGATTGGGACTATACTGATGACATAGTCTCCCTCCAGAAGATAGCTTGACATCCATCCTGATGGTATTCCAGAAAATGGTCAAAATTGAATTTTTGGAAGATGGTAATGAACTTACGGAAGATGATAATGTTGCAATCTCTGTTGGTTATGATACTGATGGCTTTTATGAGTTTTCTATTTATATTGCTTTTTAAATGTCTTTATAATGTTAACTGCTGGAAGTCATTGCTGATTATCATAGTATGCAAAAGTAATAAAACAGTTTAATACAGGTAGCTCTTGACTTACGACACAATTGAGCCCAAAATTTCTGTTGTTAAGTGAGACATTTGTTCAGTGAGTTTTGCCCCATTGTATGATCTTTCTTGCCACAGTTGTTAAGTGAATCACTGCAGTTGTTAAATTAATAACGTCAGAGTGAAAGTCCTATTTGCCATGTCTGGAAACACAGTTCTCACTTTCATTTGGAGATATAGTCAGGTTGGGCAACATTCCAAAAAATCATCCATCATAAAAAGGGTGGTGCCAGAATAGAAAATGGGTGGAACTAGGCAAGTTAAATTTGATTTAATTAAATTATATTAGTATAATTAAAATGCATGTAATTTGACCTCTTCTGTAATATCTACAGTATATATTACTAAAAGTTTTGTTCCCATAACCTTTAACTGGGCAAAACGGTGCATAATAGGATAACAATTTTTGAACCAAATGAGGTAACTTATAGAATGCATCCAAAATCTGGGGCTCACAACTCCTGTGGAATTGAAATTTGGCACATTTTATAAAACATTTTATGACACAATACATAAAACATTTCCTGTGTTCAACTCCTGAAGTTTGATTGGGCTATATAGATCAGTGTGGGCTACTTTCAGGCAGATACATCTGTGAATATCTCTTGCATTTTTAAAGAATTTTTAAGAACTTTTTAAGTACATTAGAAGCTCTATCATTGTTGAAGGCGTTGAGAATTATAGCAAGCAGATATTCCTAAATGAGAACCCAAAGGGGTCATGGATTATCAAATTGAGAGTTATAATTTGGATTAGAAACAACTTTTGAAGGAACCCTGGAAGCCATACTTAAGGCTTTTAAAGGCCACTCACAACCCTTGAATCAAAGTTGCATGGTAGTGTGCATAAATATTATCTAGTACCACATTTTTTAAGATGAGAAACCTTAAGATGTGTGGACTTCAACTCCCAGAATTGTGGGAGTTGAATTTTTCATATTTTATAGTTGCTGAGCTACAGAAACCCTGATCTAGTGTATAATATATGTGACAAAGTCCATTCTTTTTTTTCCTGCAATATTTTTACAAAGGCAGCCCAAGCTATGTTAAGAAGTAGTTTCAGACACTGAAGATAACATTCTGAATCATTTGAAAAGCAACATCTTTCCCACTGCTTTGGTTATGCTATGATAAATAAATTGGTATCACTGCCTAATTTTTAAACTTCTAAAACACTTTTGAATACATGTTGGCATGATAGAGTGATGCAGGTCTAGCTTCTCTTTATAGCCCTGCGTTGTGATACCACTGTGTGGGCAGGGTTTACATAGTGATAGTACTGTACATGGCCCTATATTGGCAAAGATTTCTACCATTAACTGGATCTACTAACTGAAAGGAGACTAGCTACAATTATCTGCTGCTGGCCTGTTTTTGCCCAGAAGGAATACCTGAAGGAAAGGATTACAGCCTGAATTAAAGATCTACATATGATGTTCTAGAACTGTAAATATTGAGTTGACGTAAATCTTGCCAACATGACAAAACATAGGGTATGTTAAAGGTTGTTTCTCCAGCAAAACAAGGACAAGTGCAATCTCCATTGAGCTGCCTGAGAGAGGAACGTGAAGAGATTCTCTCAATTGGTAGTTTAAAAACCAGGCATTTATCAGGCAAAGGATTTAGTGCAACTAGTAATTTGAGCAGCTATTGGTTTATGTTCCAACTTTAGTCTGCTGAAATCTGTTTAATTCAAATTCCTTAATTCTATATTTAGTAGGGGCAAATGCATTTGAAATGCAGCTAGAAGCAGTGCTGATCTGAGTAGTTTGGTTAGTAATGTTTAAATTTTGGTTTATATCAGCCTCCTAAGCTGTTCTACTCTTTTTTTTTTTCATTGAGATTTTCAAATTGACTTGAAAGAAATCGCTTAAATAAAAGCTCCTTTCATATGGCCTTTTCCAGACCATTTTATGGATCCTTGGTTGGTCTCAAACTAAAAATCCAAAGATACTGAGCTGTATACAATTTGAACTGACTGCCCAGTTTTTGTACGTTACCAAAAATAATCCAAGAAACATGGCTGCCTAGATTTATTTCCTGACCTATTCAACTACGGTTGGCCTTTACATATCTTACTATCATGACCTTCCTCTGCTCTTTTACAGGAGAAATACTGCAAACTTCCCATGACTCACCATCTGTACCCTTGTGGCAGAGAAGTGGTAGAATCAATAGCATATTTTTAGTTTTATTATATTAAGGCAACAGAGCAGTCAGCTGGACAGTATGTTCAGTGTTGATTATTTCCATAAAAGTGCACAGAAGATTGAACTCTTACTGTATATTTCTACCTGAATTTAAGCATCATTCTGTTCATTAGGTCAAATCCCAGCTAAAACTATAATACTGCTGCCTTAATTAGAATGTTAATTAGTTGAAGCTTTTTGTACATTAAAAACTTTAATCAATAATCAAAGACATTCTTTAGAGAGACCTCTTTGCTTTTCTTATGTTAGTGCAAAACAAAATGTAAAAAGAAATTAAATACTTCACTTTAAACAAAAGTATTTCACAAAAGATTTGATATTCAGGTTTTGATAAAGCTGCAAATCAGTTTATATGTATTTGACAGTATTATCAGCTAAAGGCAACTAAATAGTCGATAAATCTTATTTAATTGGGTGGAACGTTCATTAGCAAGTTTTGTGTACCTAATAGCTAAAGTTAGCCTATACTAGCTGAAACATTTACCAGAGAAGAACCATTCCTTGAAATGTCCTGTTTTTTGTTTCCGTCTCCTAGCTAGAATCCAAATTATTAAATATATTATGACATATGTGCATAAATTTGAAAAGGTTACATAAATAAACAAACCAAATCCATTTTTAAAAATGAGAAAATGATAAACTTGAAACATTATGCATGGAATTACTTTGGTAACTCATTTTTCATTTTTTAACAGTCAATGTTTTATCATATTTTTCTAATAAATGGTTTAATTGAAGATTAACAGCTATTATGGGTTACATTTTAATTGCACGAACAGAATCAGATTATATTCCCACTGAGTTTCTGCCAACAAAGTTTAGGCTATTTTTCAGCTAAATAGTAGGAGACAGACCATGTGCTGTCTTTAAATTATTCAACACAAATACATTTAATCTTGTAAAATAGGTTAATTCATAGCTACAATTGCTTTGCCGCTTAGGATAAGAAAATGACCTCTATAATAATAAAAACCCTTCATGCAGTGCTTATAGTTCAGTTGCCAACTTGCCACTAAGGACCTGATTAGCTATAAATTTATGGGAATCTGCAATAACGGGTGTTTGTCTCCTGATAATGTTTTCTGACACATTTCAGGAGACTCAGCTGATCTGTGTTAGAGATCACTGTACAGATTCTGCAGTTTATACAGTCAATACATAGAAAGAAAGTCCATGTGAGACCTTTAACTATAGAAAAGCACATAAGGAAAGTGGTTTCCATAGAAACATGCCCCAAAGCTGTCGTTAGTATAGGAAAAATAGTTTTATGATTATTTCAATGAAGTCTCATCTTTTTGTTTTCAATACCAGGTAAATAAAATACACACAAGGCAAATGGAGTATGAAAATGGTGCTTGGAACATGGCCCTTAGCGCAGTTCTAGCAACTTGCATCATTGTCTTCCATCAAGAATTCCATTAGTTCATGGATACATTCTAAAATGATAACCGTGTTATTTGCTTGTAGCCAAAAACAAAAGATTTCCTGGCACCTTAAGGATTATCACATTTACTGACTAAATCTTGGCTGCATCAACATCAGCATTGGAGAGCAGATCAGTGGTGAAATCCAATTTTTTTTACTACTGGTTCTGTGGGCATGGCTTGGTGGGCATGGTGTGGCTTGGTGGGTGTGGCTTGGTGGGCGTGGCAGGGGAAGGATACTGAAAAATCTCAATTCCCTCCCCACTCCAGGGGAAGGATACTGCAAAATCCCCATTCCCTCCCCACTCCTGGGGGAAGGATATTGCAAAATTTCCATTCCCACCCCACTCTGGGGCCAGCCAGAGGTGGTATTTGCCAGTTCTCCGAACTACTCAAAATTTCCACTACCGGTTCTCCGAACTACTCAAAATTTCTGCTACCGGATCTCCAGAACCTGTCAGAACCTGCTGGATTTCACCCCTGGAGCAGATAACTTAGTGTGTAAGTGCCGGTAAGTATCCTCTGACTCATCGTCCATATGATATTTAGTCTTGGCCTGAAAATGTTGCCTACACCATGCTCAATTTCAGTCACTTTGTTGATGTGCCCACCCTCTTTAAAAAAAAAAGATATCAACATTTCCTAGAACATCAGAATCCTTTCATTTCTCTACCAGCTTTGCAATTTGCATTGGTAACCTATCTGCACATTGCAAAAAGCTTCAAATAATTAACATTCTAACGAAGGCAGCAGTATTATAATTTTAGCTGGGATTTGACCTAATGAACAGAATGATGCTTATGTATTTATTAAATTTATATATTGCCCATCTCACTATCAAATGATTCTGGGCAGTTTACAACACTACAGTGACAGATTTGAAACAATTCTTCAGATGCTCAACAATCTCTTAGATGGGTTATGTTGAGCAAAAGTATCTTGTTCAAGTGGGTCAAACAAGCTGCATAGGAATCAGGTATTTAAACTCATATTTCCACTATTGTGTCTTAGTTCATTCCCCCCCCCCATACTACAATGTTTTTTGCTATCAGAATTTACTGCTCTATAAGATTTTCCTATCAGAATCTACTATACTTCTCTGGGCATCTGCAGCACTTAAAAGGAAATCTGATAACCTCAGCAGTGGCATAAAAATATAATACTTACTAGACAATCCATAACTTCTTGGGTGATTGTTTCAGAGATACTTCCTTACCAGATTCCTCAATGCCTTCAACAATGGCAGAGCTTCTAATGTACTTGAAAAGTTCTTAAAAATTCAGGGAGATATTCAGACATGTATCTGCCTTGAAAGTAGTCCATGTTGAACTGTATAGCACAGTCAAACATCAGGAGTTGAACACAGGAAATGTTTTATGATAACTTTTTTTGTCATAAAATGTTTTATAAAATTTGCCAAATTTCAGTTCCACAAGAGTTATGGGTCCCTGGTTTAGGACACATCCTGTAAATTAGACCATTTGAGGTACCTTGGCTCAAAAGGTTTTGCCCTGTAGTGCCTCATTTCGTTAAAGTTTACAGACACAAAAGTTCTAATTATATATACTGGTAGATAGATACTAATTAGTTAGTTTTCTTCCTTAGGCAAACGTCCCTTTATAGAGGTAAGACAGCATCCTTTAGATTTGTTGGGACTTCAGTTGTTACTGTTCTCATCTAGCATGCCCAATTCTGAGAGCAGAATGGGGATTATAAATTTTGGGTGTGAAAGCAGGTGGTTTGGATTGATAATTTCTTACAAAGTATTTAGTTTGAATGAAAATGAGACATACTCATTATAAAAGGTGTCAATCTTTCAATTATGTTTATTTTAAAATCCTTACCTAGGCTCATGGGATTAGTAGAAAGAGAAGTTATTCTAACGTAACTGGGTGGCAGGAAGGAAAACACAAATTTAACCTATTTAATTTTTCCTTCATAGGTATATAATTATGGTACTGCGTTATTTCAGGCAGTTACTGAAATGTACAGTATATTTTGGTATGAAGTATATTTTCTTTATAATTTGCAATAAATCACACTGATATGGTACTTACTGTGGCTAACAGCAATTAAAACCAAAAACATATGGTGGCCAACTATAACTACTGTACCTTCTCTAACCTGATTCCATCCAGGTGCAGTAGATTTTCAACAACTATAAAGGTAGTTCTCAACTTACAACGATTCATTTAACAATGGTTCAAAGTTACAATGGCCCTGAAAAAAGTGGCTTATGACTGTCCTTGAAGTTACAACCACCACATTGCACAATCACATGATTGGGATTTGGGTGTTTGGCAACCGGCTAACATTGACAACATTGTCAACAACCGGCTAACATTGACAACAATTGCATGACCGCAGCATCCTGTGGTCATGTGATCACAATTTGCAATCTTTCCAGCCAGCTCCCGACAAGCGAAATCAATTGGGGAAGCTGGATTTGTTTAACAGCCATGGGATTTGCTTAACAACTTCAGGAAAAAAATGGTCGAGGACTACCTGTAAAGTCGAGGACTACCTGTAAAGCTGCTGACCTTGCAATGATGCTGAATAGGAAATTATCTGAGCTGAACTTCAGAACATTTGTAGGACACACATTTGAGGAAAACTGAGCTATAAGTACTATTAAACAAGCCACAGGTGAAACAGAAAAAAGTAGCTTTTTGGAAAAGAGCAAGAATGAATTTCTTATTATAGTCCTTGTTTTCATGTAAATTCAAGGAAAAAGCATCTCCTCCAATCCAGAAGACACTAAACTAATTAGTTTCTAATTTCTTACTTACAGCTTCTTTGCAGCATACAATTGGTTCATAGGTTACAATAAAGTTGTACTTCATTCCTGGTAGACATAAATCTACATGTATTGCATCTTTTTAGGCTTTGAGTCTTGGTCACTGAGTGCTAACTAATATGAATGTGTTAGTGATGCCTGCATAGACAATCATTACTATCTAAACATTTGGAATACAGACTACGTGACTTAAATGAATTTGGTAAGATTTATCTAATTTCCTTCAAGGTATATATATAATTCCAAGTGGGATGAGGACTCTAATTAATTAACTGGTGTGGTTAATTATTAAATCAGTACATTTAGCTTTGGATTCAAAATGAAAATATTAATGATCCAGTGTGGATTTCAATGCTGATGGCATTTTGCTTTTTTAAAAATTCGTTTAGCCAATATATTCAAGAAGTTTCTTATGCACAAATTATTTGAAATTTTAATAGATACTTAGTGTATGTCCTTACAATATCTTTATTAAATGATTCAATCAAAATATTCTGGCATTGTGTTCTTTTTTCAGAAAAGAGACTTGACAGATTGTGTCTACACGACATTTAACTCATAGTGGAACAAACTATGATTTATTTGGTCATGGATGAAATATATCATGTAGACCCAATCTGTAGGGTTATCAAATCTCCCTTCCTTTTCATGGTTTACTGAATTAACCAAATTTCCTGAGATTGTGTGTCATACAATCTCATAAGCTGAATTTTTACAATACATAAAGTAAAATGGGGCTGGACACAATCTGGGACACTGTCACAATCAGTTTAATGGAAATTGCTTCTTCTTGTATACAATGGCATGAATATATCTCTTGGTTACTTCCTTCCACTCCAAAATCAAAATCACAGAGTATCCAAGAAAGCAGAGTTGCAGGAAATACAACACACAAATAAGTGTGATAAGATCTGTCCTACTGTTAGGTAGAATGCAATAACCACATCAGGGTATTCTGAAAAGGGAACAAATAATTACTTCATTCATTCATTCATTCATTCATTCATTCATTCATTCATTCATTCATTCAATTTCTATAGCCATCCACCTTAGGTCAATGATTCTAAGCACCTTACAATTCCAGAACTAAAAAAACAATTAAAACAAAACAAATAAAAAAACAATGTATTTTATTCCAAAAAAGAGGAGAACCTTGTGGAATTTTTTTGCCTGAATTGTCATTATAACTTATCCAAAGGTAGATACTAATGTTGAAAGAGCACAGGATTCCACTAACTAAAGTTTGTACTTTAAATCAGGGGTACCCAACCCCCGGGGGATGGACTGGTATCAGTCCACACAAGCAGTGGACAAGCACACGAAGCTTCATTTACACATGTACAGGAAGTAGGTTGCAAGCGCAAAACCATCCCTCCCATTGCCGCCGCTGCTGTCAGTCTGCCAGAAAGGTTGGACTGATGCTTTAAATGACAAACACATTGGCCCAAGACATTTTGTTATAAATTAACATTTTTGTTGTTCTTTTTCTTCTTTCAATCTAATGCAACCTGTAGAATTGATCTAAGGATATACGAGGGTTAGGAAAAAGAACATCTTATATGTTTGTCTGATCAACTTGGAGAAATGGCAGGATAAAAATGTATTAAATAAAAACACTTTCCTTCTCCCTTTAATTATATCATTTCTTTTTAGCAGACTCTTTTACTGTGGGTTACCAGGAAAGATACCAAGTTAACTTGGTAATGTACCAGGGGTGAAATCCAGCAGGTTCTGACAGGTTCTGGAGAACCGATAGCAGAAATTTTGAGTAGTTCAGAGAACTGGCAGCGGAAATTTTGAGTAGTTTGGAGAACCGGCAAATACCACCTCTGGCTGGCCCCAGAGTGGGGTGGGAATGGAGATTTTGCAATATCCTTCCCCCAGGACTGGGGAGGGAATGGGGATTTTGCAGTATCCTTCCCCTGGAGTAGGGAGGGAATGGATATTTTTCAGTATCCTTCCCCTGCCATGCCCACCAAGCCACGCCCACCAAGCCACACCGCGCCCACCAAGCCACGCCCACAGAACCAGTAGTAAAAAAATTTGGATTTCACCACTGTAATGTACCTATCATCTTTGCTGCTGTCCAATTGTAGGCTGGTAAACAAAAGAGCAGGAATAGTCTAAGATCATAATAAAAATCTGTAACCCTCCAGTGGATGCTGAATTACAATTTCTACTAGCAAGGTCACTGGTGAAAGATGTTGACAATTGCAGTACAAAAACATTTGGGTGGTCTTAGCTGATAGATTCCTATATGGCAATAATTCTGAGATGGCTCTTGGGTTTAACTCACAACCGGTATTGGACATGTCTATTTCAGTTTGATATAACTTACTTTGACTGTGCTGCTTCTGTACTTTGTGCTAACATTTCCCAACTTTGGGCCTGCAGATGTGCTAAAGTTCAATTCCATTAAATATCAGTCAGCACAATCCTGTTGGCCGAAGATGATAAGTGTAGTTTGATACATCCAGAGAGCACCAAGTAAAGCCAATACTGTACATTGCTTAACTTCTTCAGTGGAGTTTCTGCATGTTTCATTTTGTTTTTTGTGGTAATACAACTGGAAAATTGTTATACACTGAAAGGAAGTTTGCTTTGACCTCTCTTCTGGGCAGAGTATCCCTCTAGAAGGGCTTAATGAAGAATGAATACAGGAATACCTTAAAGAGTAGTAATAATAAAGAGATGCCGTGGGATAGAGGGTGAGTCAAAAAAGTCAAGATGATGTTGGTAACTGTTGTAACTCTGCCCCTTTGTTACCTTCATTGGAACTTTCACTGCATGGTTGTAGCCGCCATCTGACCTTTTTTAGCAGTGGATGCCTCTGAAAAGGGAAGAGGAAACAAGAACGACTGGCGTCCAATTTCAAACAAGGCCATGGCTTTGAAATCTCTGTTACTAATTTGGAAAGAATGATTCCCAATGAGAGATCATTCTTCCAATCGGATAATACACAAAATTTTTGCAGCAAATAGTAAGAGCCAATATTTCATTGCAAAGAACTTTGTGGGTTGGAATAGCTGTTGCTTTTTAGGGAAATGTTATTGGTTACAGTCTGCAGACAATTCAGTACAGAAACATAGGAATTCCACAAGCAAATTGCCCATTGGGAACTGTTCTCTAACTTCAGCGTAATGAGATTGAAGTAGACAAAGCCGGGCAAGGACATTGGAAAAACTGTACAAGAGAGCTACATCCATGAGGGCCAATTCTGGAATCTTTGCTCTTTTAACATGAAGCCATGTTAAATATTTGAACTGACCTACCTTGCATGAAAAGAAAGTCCTGAAGGTTTTATAACCCCAAATGTCTTACTGCTCAAACTGCTTTTTCCTTGGCCTGAATAATTTTTTTTATGGAATGATTATCTGTTTGATTTGTGTTCTTAAAAATAATTAAGGTAAATAAAGCGTTAATACAAAAAATGGAAGGGTAATATGAAAAGGGAATCAGAGTGCTTTATGTGATTGTGTATGGGAAGATGACAACCATTTTAGTTTCCAAAATTTATGTCTTAGTCAGACGTAATATATCTTCCTGACAGCAGCAATGAAAGAGAATACACATTAGTGACATTAAAGGAAGATGACTAGCTTATATCCTACACACATTTACACACATTTACACACATGTTTACTTACAAGCAAATTGCAAGTTGTCACTGACAAGATTGGCAGCACATAAATTTAAATAAATACATAAATTCCATTCAGATTAGTAGGATTAATTGCCAGGTAAGTGTCCAATTCATATGTACTTGTCCATCACTTGACAAACCTCATGAATCATTTGGGTCTCACAGATGGATATAGATTTGCAAAATATCAGATGTTAAATATTTGTATGAAAACAAACCACCCTAACTCACATAATCCAAGTGACATTTTCCTATACCCTTAAGTACATGATCTAGGAAGCAGTGATGTTAAATCCAGATCTTCAAAGGCTGTTGTCCAACACTCTAACATGCAGCAGTCCAGTAAATTTTCCATTCTGGTAGTAGGGAGCTCTACATAAGAAGTTATCCTATTTCCACAACATTCCTTCAAAATATGCGAAACAAAAAAGTCTCATTTTACTATTCAAATTCAAGTCCAAACGGGTCTGGAAATCTGGCTTCTGCAACTACTTTTTGTTTTTCATCTTAAATAGGTTCGTTAATTGGTTTGCCTACAAAGTACAAAGCCTTGATATTGACCAGTCATTGCATGTAGCAGAAAGTGCAAACTTGTCTCTTGTACTTGTTTAGTATTGAGTGCCCTTCTCAGTGATGGCTATTCACTTTCCTCTTCTCCTCACATTATCTTCTTAGGAGAGTTTGTACCGTAGTTCCCATTCAGCTGTCCACTGCTAAACTGCTTTTCTGAAAATCTAGTTCATCTACACCACTTCATACACTGCTTGCAAAAATCTGACTGATCACTACTGGTAGATAGAAGCCAAGAAAAACCCAAACTTTTCTGCCATTTAGGGATTGCAAAGTCAAGCAGTCCACAGATTGACTCAAAGTGCCAAGGATTTTTTTTTTAAAAAAAGTTAAATCAGTACAACAAGAAAAGTTAAAAAATAAAATAAAATTATAGTGTGTGGAATAACCAGAGGGTTGTATGTGACAGTTGGATGAATCTTTTAACATGCCAGATGACAATGGAATTTCAGATGAATCTACTAAAGAAAACTTGTACTATAAATACTAGCTTATATCCTACACACATTTACACACATTTACACACATGTTTACTTACAAGCAAATTGCAAGTTGTCACTGACAAGATTGGCAGCACATAAATTTAAATAAATAAATAAATTCCATTCAGATTAGTTAAAAAATAAAATAAAATTATAGTGTGTGGAATAACCAGAGGGTTGTACGTGACAATTGGATGAATCTTTTAACATGCCAGATGACAATGGAATTTCAGATGAATCTACTAAAGAAAACTTGTACTATAAATTGCGGTGCAGTGATTCTAAACTGAACAATTTACTCAAAAATAGAACTAAATGGATCTCATTGTCCTTCCACATGTAAGCCCTTTGTTCTTTATTTCAGCGACAACAATAATTTAAGGCAGTGAGGGTGATGATTGTATTATGAATGATTGTTGCATTCTGGATGTCATAAGTCCTTTAGATCTGTTTAAAATCATGCAGAAATACTCCCCCCTGTATTATGCTATACCAAAGATGAACAGCTTTTCTTCCTCTGATGAAGGTTGCATTATTTAAGGGATAATCTATTGTAAAGCTAGTACACCTGTGCTTCAAAAATCTGAATGAGCTGCAGATGAGAGTAAACCCTTTGGTGCCATCAAAGATGAGTCTGAAACAAGCAATGGATGAAGCAAGAAACATGAATGAGAGTGGACACCCATTTGTTCTCTGACAATTCCTTTTCCCTTCTAGCATCTCTTCTAAAGCACCACACTTTGGGAGAGAGCCAGGGAGCCCTTAGTAAAAATCCAGATTAATCCTAGGACCAGGATTATAAAATTAGTTTATGGGCTGTAGGTTGTTCACCCATATACCACACTCTTGCATTTCTCAAAGGTTACAGTGCTACATTTTCACCCTCAATATAACATGCAGGCCCTTTAGAGCAGACAAATGGGTGTCACATAAATATGGCAGATATAAACTAATTGCTTCTTTTTTTTTTACATTTATCTTATGGAATGCTTAGTTTTTTTGTAGGTTTTCCTTTCATGAATTCCCAAAGATGAATTGCTTAACAGTGTAACTAAACAATCTTCTAGCTAGGCAGAGTATTGGCATAACAGATTGTCTTAAACTAAACAGACTTGTTTTTCAAAAGGTACTCTTGAAATACTTGGCAGCATAAGAAAGACTTAATTAGAGCTTTTAAAATGAAAACTAATGAGGCTATTAATGGTTCTAGGGTTTGGATTGAGCAAGTGAGTATTCACATTAAGCAGGCCTAGCTTAAATGGAATGTACTACATTTGGAAGCATTTAGTAGCATTTACTTCAACCACAGTCTAACACTTCTCACCTGGTAATGTACCCACAATCTGGGTATTTTCAAAAGCATCAAGATTTGTTATTTTACTTACAAACGTTGAAAAGCAAAACCTTTTTAAAATTCAATTTTGTAATGATCATCCATTCATTTGGGAGGGCTTCCTGCCAACACGTAGTGTTATGTACTAAAAATGCACATGAAGTTTGCTAAAACTATTACAATGCTTGTAAAGGCTAATTCAACTAATCCAGACTCACGTGCATTCAAATTTAATCCAATCAGATCTACATCATATGTCTTTCAACATTTACAAAATATTTTTTTTTCTAATTGGGACTTGTATAGAAGCAAATGAATCAAGAATAGAATTAAATGAAAACCAGGTCACGTTATATACTGTGCTTGTAACTTTACATCTGTATCTCATTAGGATGTTCAATTTCCCTAAACTCAAGTAATAAAATCTGAGTAATCTGTGGCCTGTTTGTCCATCACTGCAGAATTGCAAACTTATAAATCAAACTGGCTCAAATGATCAGCATCTGGCTTTACATGAACACTGAATGATGATGCATGATAGATATTTGTGAGAAGCAGACTGAAAGGGAGCAAGATTTAAAAAGATGAAAATATATCTGCAGAAGACCTAGCAGTAGGGATATATTTGGGACTTCACAGAACAAAGTATATTAATGTGGTGTGGGAAAGAAAATCCATCTGGTTCAGTTCCAAGCTGGGAGAAAGATGCTGGAAATAAAATGAAGGCTGGAGGCTGATTGGAAAGAGGGTCCGTTTATTGATGAAGCAGAACCACCAACCACATGTGATTCTGGGCAGCTGACAAAATCGTGTTGAGAGTGGGTGGGTTTTCATACCTTCTTTGGGCTTTGTATTTGAGCTTCCTGTTCCTGTGCAAGAACATGTTCTTTAATATTCTATTGGCTGTTGTCAGATTCCTATGGGGATCATGTAGGGGTCATAGCTGGCTCTATAGGCAAAAGAGGAAATGCAAATCCTAGGTGTTTGTCTGAGCTAATCTGGTCAACCTCTGGCTTATTGTTTATCTGAGCTCCCAGGTTTCTGTGACTTTGAAGTTTGGACTGCTCTGGGGGGGGGGTGTGTTCTGAAAGGGTGTTGGGCAATTCCTATTGTGGCTAATAGCTTTCATCCTGTGTTGGATCTTGGATGAGGGGCTGCTTTCTAATCCTACCATTCTACCAAGGAGTTTTGAAATATCCTGTCATGAATGGATTTCTGCCTGCAGTGCTTGCTTTGCTTATGAATAGAGCTATCTAGATACTTGTCTTCTTCTTTCAATAAGCTCTTTATCTCTTAAGTGCTGGCATCTGCTGTGGGCTATTAAAGACTTGAGGGCTGCTTTCTGTCTTTATGAACATGTTTCTCCATTTCTCCTTTAAGGAAATATAATATTCTGCCTTTTTAATATTTCCCAAAATATTTCATATTTTTCCACAATGGAAAATATGTTATTCAGGCCATCTTTATGGCATGAGGCTGTTTCATGGGGGGGAAAGAAGTCACACTCTTGGATTTTCTGAATTTTTGCATATCTTTGCCATAGAGTGTTAACAGAACTTCTGAATTTTGTAAAAGTCATGGCTTGCAGATTTCTTTCCTACTTCTTGACCTGAACAGTTTTTCATCATTGAAGGGAAGTTTTGTATCAGAGAATTTGACAGAATTTATCCAGATCATCTGCTCATCAGCTGAAGTAGAAATGTATGGCAGTAAGCCCCAAACGTACAAACGGGTAGAAAATAAACGGGTTTTTTTTTTCTTCCATTCAATCATGTCTAATTCTCAGAGACTGCCTAGACAAATCCCTGCAGTAGTATTACATTTTGAAAAATCCCTGTCTGTGTTATCTTTAAATGATTTCTTTATGTGGTGAAACTAACCCCCTCATGCTTCCTTCCTAGTACAAAATAGTTAGTTGAATTGTGATTTATTAAAAATAAAGCAAAATTGGATGGTTTTACACAGAATGTTAATCTATAAACCATGACTTGCAAATCAGAGTGGTTGTGTTCATCCAACACCAACCACACTGAGGATTAAACACCATATGTTAACCCAGTCACTGTGATTTATAAACCGTGATTTTTGATTTAGCAAATTGTGTGAAGTACGCAGCTCAGCCAGACCCAATGTGAATATTAATGTATAACTTTCTGTGTTGATTGATCAAATCTCCTAAAATTTAGAATGCACAGATCTAAAATAGCCAATAATTCAGAATTAATCATATTTTGATTGAGCCCAAATAAAGAAGTGGGGCTTAAGTTAATCATTATTGTATTATTCCACATGATTTTAATGGGTTTACAGTAAAAATGATTCAATCTGATTCAACCCAATAACTAGTTTCCTCATTAAGGTCAGGTGTATGCAAGTAGGCCTGAAGAAATCAAACTGATAAATTCCCACCAATTGTATTTTTAAAGTGACAGGATATATCTCTGAAATATTATCATTATCCTGATTCATTTTTATTGTTTAGAAAAGATGTTGATCAAGCAGCTGACCATATTTTCTGTATTTTAGTGATTTTTCTGCCTTTTCCCCTTTAATTCTTTCCTGAGTGACATAAAAATAACATATTGAAATATTGAATAACTAAATAATGAAGGATTATAAATTGAACAAGCAAATAATGGAAGATTTCAATTTAGCAAAAATATTTGTACTATTATTAGAATTATATAAGCTTGTTAAAAGTAATAAATATGATTAATAATATTTCATTCGTATAAAAAGGTATGACACTTAGAATAGGGTGATTGGCATAGAAATGACATATTGAAATATTGAATGATTAAATAATGAAAGATTATAATTTAATAAAAATATGTGTATTATAAGGATTATATATTATTACACTTAGAATAGGGTGATTTGCATAGAAATGACATATTGAAATATTGAATGATTAAATAATGAAAGATTATAATTTAATAAAAATATGTGTATTATAAGGATTATATATTGTTAAATGAAACAAATATGATTAATACTATTTTATTTGTATTAAAATGTATGACACTCAGGTGCCACACTGTTCACGCATTGATATGTTTGTAAAAAAATAAAAAATAAAAAAACTTACCAAAAAAAAAGCAGCTGACCATAAACTCACTGAAATACTTTTCAGAAAAGTAGATGTTTTTGAATTATTGAACTGGGAATGTATTCTGCTGTTACCCATAAAACAATTTTGTTTTTAAAATTCTAACTTCTTTAAAACTGCTACTGGTGTTTCTTGCTGTAATTCATTTCTGGATTCACATGAGCCAAACCGTACAGAAACATTTGAAATACATTTGTAATAACATGTTTGTGCCCTACTTGTTTACTTAATATCTAAAGAGGGAAGTAGAATAATCCTTTTAGAATATCTCTAGCCTTGCTCCCTCCTCCCCATGGCATGTAGTTCAGCTAAATATCGGATGGGTGCATACAGCTGTACACATTGAAACTCATTTGTGCCTGGTTATGTACAGTTGTGCCAACAGGAAACCTGGAAAATTCTTCTCATAGGTCCCCCAACACAACTTGTTCTCCTTTTTGATACCCAGTTTGAGAAGGTTTAGGACAACTCACCAAGCCAACTCACCACAGCCAACTTGCCATGGCCAACTCACCAAAGGAGTTACACTAATATTGAAGAAATGGTGGAACAGAATCATTAAAGAAAGGATGACAAAAGTGGGACAAAATGAAATGTGAATGACAAAAATTAAAATGATGTTTTAATTATTTAAAATAATTGAATTGTTGAATTGTCCTGTGATGAGTTGGCCCGTGGTGAGTTGGCCATGGTGAACTGTCCTGCGGCAAGCTGGCCATGGTGAGATGGCCAGGACGAATTGACCGTGACAAGTTGGCTGCGGCCAGTTGTCCCATTTTGGTTTGAGATTGGTCCAGGACTAGATCCACTTCTGGAAGGCAGCAGGCATGGCCTCACTTCCTCTGGCAAACTTTAGAACGTGCTGCTGATAGTGATAGTTGTGAGCAACACTTGATCATATTTTTGAACACATAGAAATAATTTCACACCTGTAACATCATACACCAGCAATGCATGAACATTTGTACAAGAAATATTTTGTGGCTGTTCTCAGTCACTGAAGACCGAGAATACATTGTGTCCCATGTCTGATCTCTTATCCTCAAAACATCCACCAACATTGTGTACAGTTGTGTCACAGTTTTCAAAGTGTGAAGATGCATGCAAGAAATCTCAGTAGAGGTGCTGTAAATCCACTTCTTATTAAAGTGAAATTTCAATGCATCCGTGTTGTATCTTCTATACAGAGTTTGGTGAGGCTGAATGAACAGTTGGCCTTGAACTCCTCCTAGACCATTAGGTCACAATACAGGTCAGGAAAAAGGTAATTTCCCTAGATTTGTAATAAGATCTGGGAGTTGACTTCTGGCCTTAATGTCACCAGGTATTCATTATCTCCATACAAATGATATACACTGGCAAAGAAACATACATTTTTTATGGATCTTCATGAATGATCATGGATGCCTTGCATTTGATGGGTTTATGACCTGAGTAATAGTACAGCTCATCAATTTATAAAGCATAGCTTGCTTCTTCATATTAGTACAGCCCATTTGTACTTAATTTGAAAAAGTCAATAAGCAAGGGTAGATGTCATTTAGCTAACATTCAACAAGCAGGTTATAGTGGCAATATCAATTTGTTTCTAATTAAGTGCTTAGCATGCAGGTCTTTCAATATTGGCAGACTGCTTTGCTGAATGCAGATCTAAAAACTACAAATCAAAGGCTGTATGCAGGCTTTTTAAAGTCATTGATAAACATCTCAGAAGGAGAAGCATCATAATCCCCTTTCTGCCTCCATGTTCCAAAACAAGTTAAAAACAAAAAAGGTTGCCAGAGTATGTTTGCTTTTAATGATTCTGCTACATACCAATACAGTATACAACAATTATCTCTTTCACTATCTATATATCTGAAAGAAGCTTCATTTGCTAGCTACCTATCTTTAAGTCAAATTCCTATTGAAAGCATGTCTGAATTGGAAAATCATAGCTAAAATGTGTATTAGACCTTTTTAATCTGTAAGTCTGACCTAATATTAAGAAAGGTAAGGCATCTTAGCCTTTGCAAACTGTTTTTTAAAAATTGTGAGGTGTGCCTTGTTATACCGGCAGAAAGAGAAAAAAAAAAACACTTGCAGAGACATTTTCTTTTATTATTCTTAAATGTACAAGGACTGTGCCCGTAGGGATATCACCATCCCAAGGCATCCTTTGATGGATGCCCAAGTCCCAGTGTCTATTGTTGTTGGCTAGACTTCTTCTCTACAGGCACTCTGTTCTAATGGGTTATAACAGGCTGGGAAATTACTCTTTTAATTTCCCACAATTACCCAAACAGACCACTTCTGTACAATAGAAGATAGGTACTAGCTCTTATCCTTTTTCACTTCAGCTGACTGCAGTGAAGAAATCAGCTCTTCCTTGTACAGAATTTCAGCTGATATTCCTTGGAGTATGAATCTGATTTTTATTTACTGAAATAAGGCCAGAAATTTAGGGTAATGCTTATAGCATCAAAGACAGGATGGAGATGGCTGACTCACTCTTTCCCCATTTCAGAATCTGAAGAACTCTGATGGTTGGGTGCCCCTATAAATTGAAAAGATTTAAAAACCCAAGCAATCTTTTGATCCTTGCTCAAGAAAACCATTCTAATGAAAAAAAAGAAAGAAACGTTTATTTGGACATTTATAGCACTATGCTCAAATCCCAGGCAATTAATAAAATTGGAGGAAGAGTGCAGAGAGAGAAATGTGCATCCTGAGGGCACCCTTTGTCACACCAATTGTCAACACAAACTACTCATTTTTTAAATACCCTGTTTCCCCCAAAATAAGACATCCCATGATAATAAGCCCAATCGAGCTTTTGAGTGCATGGCAATAAGGCCAAGCGCTTATTTCAGGGTTCAAAAAAATATAAGACAGGGTCTTATTTTTATAACACAGTGTCATTTTCTTGAGAACACACACACACACACACACACACACACACACACACACACACACACTTTTATTTTGACCTGGATCAGAACATATACAGTATATCCATAAACAACCAACTATATGGATGCCCAGAAAGCAAGCCAAATAAAGTCATATCAAATATTTTTTTAAAAAAATACTGAAGTACAAGTAGTCCTCGACTTACAACCACATTTGGAAGCATTTAGTAGCATTTATTTCAACCACAGTATAATATTTCTCACCTGGTAATGTACCCACAATCTGGGTATTTTCAAAAGCATCAAGATTTATTATTTTACTTACAAATATTGCAAAGCAAAACCTTTTTTAAAATTCAATTTTGTAATGATCATCCATTCATTTGGGAAGCCCCCCCCCCAAAAAAAATTATGTGGCTAAACGAAACAGTTGTTAACTGAGCTTTGCTCCATTTTACAATCTTTCTTGCCACAGTTGTCAAGTGAATCACTGCAGTTGTTAAGTTAGTAACACAGTTGTTAAGTTAATCTGGCTTCCCCATTGACTTTGCTTGTCAGAAGATCGCAATAAGTGATCACATGTCCCTAGGCAACCGTCAAAAATAGCATCTGAATTTTGATCATGTGACCGTCAAAAATAGCATCTGAATTTTGATCATGTGACACTGTCGTTCAAAGGTACCGTAGTGCTCTTCTTTATGAGTGAACAACTTATCATTTGGTTTCCATTTCATCACATTGTTTCCCATTTTGGCTTGAACCTCTTTCAGCTGGTTTGTTTTTAGTTTATCTTACCACGGTCTTCCATGTTTTCACTCTTTCATGTCATATATACTTTATGTTTGATTAAAGTAAGTTAAAATAAGTAAGTTAAAATTAATGTTGATTTATAGTTGCAAGAGCTTTTACATAGATTGTTAACCAATAATTCATTGAATACCATCTTTTTTGTACAATGTCCTACTGCAAATATAATGGAGTTTCTGTCTTTTGTACAGAAAATACATCATATTTCACATCATATCATAGTCTGGCTGTGCAGATGCTAGTACATTAGGTAGTGTCACCAAAGCAAAACAGAGAGTTTTCTCTAGATAAAGAATTATTTGAGAATGCTCAAAAGCAGTCCAGTTGAACATCATGTGACAATAAGCTGTATGAATTTCTACAAAATACATCCTTTCATTCTTTCATCATACCTTGTTTTCTCTGCTAGTTCTGCCTCACAAAAGTATTTTCCCCCCACGCAGAATAATAGTATAGTTAGAATGTGCTATGTCCTGGACTGACATACAGTATTTCACAGAAGTGAGTACACCCCCTCACATTTTGTAAATATTTAAGTATATCTTTTCATGTGACAACACTGAAGAAATGACACTTGGCTACAATGTAAAGTAGTGAGTATACAGCTTGTGTAACAGTGTAAATGTGCTGTCCCCTCAAAATAATGCAACACACAGCCATTAATGTCTAAACTGCTGGCAACAAAAGTGAGTATACCCCTAAGTGATAATGTCCAAATGGGGCCCAAAGTGTCAATATTTTGTGTGGACACTATTATTTTCCAGCACTGCCTTAATCCTCTTGGGCATAGAGTTCACCAGAGCTTCACAGGTTGCCACTGGAGTCCTCTTCCACTCTCCCATGATGATGTCACAGAGCTGGTGGATGTTAGAGACCTTGCGCACCTCCACCTTCTGTTTTAGGATGCCCCACACATGCTCAATAGGGGTTAGGTCTGGAGACATGCTTGACCAGTCCATCACCTTTACCCTCAGCTTCTTTAGCAAGGCAGTGATCATTTTGGAGGTGTGTTTGGGGTCGTTATCATGTTGGAATACTGCCCTGTGCCCAGTCCCCGAAGGGAGGGGATCATGTCACAGTACATGTTGGCATTCATGGTTCCCTCAATGAACTGTAGTTCCCCAATGCTGGCAGCACTCATGCAGCTCCACATTGTCTGCAGCAAACCTTTTGCGGGCTTTCTTGTGCATCATCTTTAGAAGAGGCTTCCTTCTGGGACGACAGCCCTGCAGACCAATTTGATGCAGCTTGCGGAGTATGGTCTGAGCACTGACAGGCTGACCCCCCCCCTTCAAACTTTGCAGCAATGCTGGCAGCACTCATACGTCTATTTCCGAAAGCCAACCTCTGGATATGACACTGAGCACGGGCACTCAACTTCTTTGGTCAACCATGGTGAGGCCTATTCTGAGTGGAACCTGTCCTGTTAAACTGCTGTATGGTCTTGGCCACCGTGCTGCAGCTCAGTTTCAGGGTCTTGGCAATCTTCTTATAGCCTAGGCCATCTTTATGTAGAGCAACAATTCTTTTTTTCAGATCCTCAGAGAGTTCATTGCCATGAGGTGCCATGTTGAACTTCCAGTGACGAGTATGAGAGAGTGAGAGCGATAACACCAAATTTAACACACCTGCTCCCCCTTCACACCTGAGACCTTCTACCACTAACGAGTCACATGACACCAGGGAGGGACAACGGCTACTTGGGCCCCATTTGGACATTATCACTTAGGGGTGTACTCACTTTTGTTGCCAGCAGTTTAGACATTAATGGCTGTGTGTTGCATTATTTTGAGGGGACAGCACATTTACACTGTTATACAAGCTGTATACTCACTACTTTACATTGTAGCCAAGTGTCATTTCTTCAGTGTTGTCACATGAAAAGATATACTTAAATATTTACAAAATGTGAGGGGGTGTACTCACTTCTGTGACATATTGTAAGTTAAATTGTGCAATTCTGAAGTTGTGATCCACAAAGCAGTGTGTATACTTTTTGAATAGCTCTCTTTTACAACATACATATTCATATATACTTCATATTTCAGGAATTAAATGGCCTGAAAAATCTACTGGTAATGATGCAGTTTTGTTAGCTAAAACACAGATTTCACATTAGATATAAAGCAATTTTTATGCATAGCCACTTAAAAACCATTGCCTCAGTGAGGCTACCTCATTGAAGGTGGTCTTAAGGACTTTCAGCAATGGTTGCAGTGGTGGGTTGCTGCCGGTTTGGACCGGTTCTCCCGTACCGGCAATTTGCATCTGCTCACTGAAACGGCAGCGATGGCCAGCTGTCCACGCCTCCGAACCGGTTCTCCAGTCACCGTGGCTAGAAAAGAACCCTCTGCGCATGTGCAGAGGGTCATTTCCGCAATGTGACATTGGCGTGCGCACGAGCGAAGTGAGGGCACGCACGCAAAACACGCACTTCCATCACGATGCGAACCGGTAGGGAAGGTAAGTGGAACCCACCCCTGAATGGTTGGATTGTGCATCTTTTCACATTGCTTTGTTGCAGAAATTTTATTCTTAAAATTTCAGTTTTACTACGGTAGTCTACGGTAGCGTTTATTACACATTTTTGTTTTAATCATCCTTAGGTATAAACAAACAAGATATAAATGTTCATTACCAGCAGAATAGAAACAATAATGTGGAAGAAAGACAATATATTATCTACATATATAATAAAAAAAATTGTCGGGCTGAAATGGCCATCCATTAGAGCCCACCATTTGAAAATACATTAAGGAACAAATTAGCAGGAAATAAGGGTTTGGGAGGGGGAAGAGGATTAATTACCACTCTGCATCTCAGAGAGTGTTTTTCCATTAGCCACAATTAGTACACTAAGGCTAAATTAAAATTATGCCCCATTTTCAACACTGCAAAGAAACATTAAAGAAAGAAAAGAAGAATAGCAGAGGGTTGAAGGGGGAAAAAAACCCTTAAGCAGAGTAATTAATATATTGGCATTTCTGAATTACCTCAGTGTTAATCAGTCAAGGAGTCTTTTTAATTGTTTATTATACTAATTCCTGTTAGGTAAGAATCTTAAAGAAGCTGTAGCTTTGTGGAAGGTAGCCATTGGGGAAAAGTGTAGTTAAATGTTTGGACTTTTATACAAGAAGGAAAGCGATACAATAAAGCTACTTATCCAAGACATGTTACTGCCTAAGTGAAGGACAAAATGTCAGCACTTAAAAAGCCATTTTATGAATCCATTGTTATTAAAATCATTGTCAAGGTCAATAATAATACAATAATACAGTACAATAAACAGATGCTTATGGGCATCACTGCACCTGAAAATATCTCTACCAGTCTCCCCTAAATTTGATACTCCCCCTTTTATTTTTCTCTTGTGATTGACTACACCTAACATTTTTGAGTAGTATGCAAGAAATGATATTCAAGAAATTATTTGGAAATTCCAGATGTGTGAATTACATAAAAAGGCTGGAGTTTCTGTGATTATGTATGTCTCTCTCCTAGACATTGTTGGTATCTAGGAGACGACCAACATCATCTTCTTAATTTCAAGTAGGAAAACATAGCAATAATTACAGTGCAGTGTTATCTACGTTGAATTCAGGGGATTTACTCTCAGGAAATTATATTCAAGATTGATGCCTAGGAATTAGAAAAATGCCTTCAAAATATATTTAGTATAATATATTACTAAATATATTATATTTAGTAATTTTGTAAATTTTCTTTTGAAAGAATAACAAAGATGTCCAGGAAAAGTATATCTAACAGAGGAAACATTATTTCTTTTCCCTTGAAAATAAAATGTTTCAGTTTAACATCCATAGACTTTTCCCTTTTATATAATCTGCACCTTTATTAATATAAATATTAATAAATATTTTTTCTGGAGATGAATTTGGATTTTCTGGACAAGAGGTATGCTTCAAGAGTCTTTCTTTTCTCTCCCTTTTCCCCAGTCACCTGCAGCATGGGATATATTAGGGAAGAGTAGATGTTTAAAGAAATTGATCAGCGCAGCTCAGAGCTGTCCTGTTCTGATGGTTATATAGCATTCATCAAGATTGTTGCTTATTTCTTTAAGACACATTTGATTCTTTCATGACAGTTTTGGAATCATTGCCTAGCAGTAAATAAGGAGCAGATGTGTGAGAGGAAGTAAAGAAAGGAAGGAAGTTCTGATTTTCTTGTTGGAATGATTAAACCTTTCCTCCCCCCCAAAATACTGATTGAAATTGGTAAAGTCCTTTCGGAGTGAATATTTTATTTGATGGTTAAGCCAATATTAGTGCAATAATAAAAGAAAGTCAAACACATCAAATGGCCCAGAGCATCACAAACATAGTCAGTTCCAAGGCTGTTTTTGGTTACCAAATGAGCAACGGACTAATTGTGTAAATGCTGTTAATTAGTTGTGCAGAGCCCCTAACTGGGCTTTCTCCTGTAACTAATAAGAAATCAATTAGCTAATGAAGTGGCCATTAAATGGGATGCTAATCATTGCTGGGGTATTTTTAATGTTTCTCCTTTTTTCCTCTTTCCTTATGATCCTTCCTAATTGCATCTGCCATACGGAGCTCACAGCTTTCAGCCTGTTTAATGAAACATCATTATATCATAACTGGCATTCTTGGAAGAGTTAGTGGCAAATCTGCTTCCCAATTATTTTTAATTGCCAGACATGCTCATAATTGGCCCTTTTACCAATCGGTTCAGAGCTTTGCACTGTCATGAACTAAACACAAAGATAGTGTTTGCCTTTCCTTGCATATAAAGGCTGACGGAATTATTGGCCACACTGAAAATGTATCTCGCAACCCAGATGAGAATCCATGGCAATAGCCTTTTCACTGCTTTTGATGGGAATTGCAGAAGATCTGCTGCTTCCCCATGGAGCCAGGCCAATCTTAGCATGCAAATGTTGCAGCACAAGACCAGCAATTCAAAACAGTAAACTTTATAAAAGGAGATTTTAACTTTTACAGTGAGCTGCTTGGGCATTAATACAGGAAGTAGAAATTAGGACAAGCTGATATCCTAAAATTTCCATATTAGATCGCTCCACCAGAGTGAGTTCTGCATCAGGTGCAGAGAAAATTTGAGTTCTGATCAATCTTACATCTGAATAATATAGGCTATCATGAGCAAGAGGCATGAAAGGACCAGCATAAGGAAGGGTGGGGTTACAGTCAATTAAAAAGCATAGAAATACATCAGAGTCTTAAAAATAATAATTATAAAAATCTAAAAAATATAAAACACAAGTACAGTATATAGGTAAACAAAAGTCTAATAGAAATATAAAAGGAGAAGTAGGGGTATTAAATGGGTGTAGAGGAAATAAAGTTTAGTACATGGTAGATGAAATCCATCGCAGAGCATCCTAAAATGATGAACTAGTTGCTCATTAAGACTAGTTTATGGCACAGATCATCATCTGTTGGATTTTAAGTGCTGATGAGCAGAACCTGGCAACATTATATGTTGTAGCAGGGTTAGTATTTAGCAGTAGGGAGGTAGAGAATTGTCCTGTGCACTCTGGGTATTTATGCAATAATGGTGACATATTGGTGATAATAATAGTGACAATAATGGCATGAATGTCTCTGTAGTACAAGCATTGCAGTAATACATGTTCTGCTGTTTATATGTGTCCAGAGTCACAGGGATGTTGTCCCTCTTGTAAGGAATCTTCTTGTATCAGCCTTCAAGGACAGGTGAGGGGAAAGTAAAGGCCCTCCAGTAATCAGGTACTTTGAGATTAGTTAAGTAGCAGTAGTAGGGGAAGTAGAGTACCTGTTGGACTCACTGGAAAGGATCTGAATCTTGTGTCTTACAAGCCTTTTGCAAGGATCATTGATGCTGAAATTTTTTGGTTTTGTCATATTGTTCTTTTTTTTTCACTGCAAGTTGTGTTTGGGATGTTTCTATATAGTTTTTATACTCAACCACATAAAATTCCATTTTTCTTACTTCTCGTGCATTTTTCTATGAGGGCCCTTTTGCAATTGTATTTTCATAATAAAACACGTTTGTAGATTATTTTCATATATACACACATATATATGAAAATATACTGTATATGCAATAGTGGTGAATATCTGTAGCTCAGGTATAGGATGCGGGCAGGGGTGGGCTTCAAAAATTTTAGCAAGGGGTTCTCTGCCCAGTTGCTGGGTGGACGTGGCCATGGTGGGCGTGGCCTAGTCGGCCTCCTGCACCATGGCGAGGGGGGGCGGTTTTGCCCTCCCCGGGCTCCGGAGGCTCTCCTTGAGGCTCCGGGAGGGCGAAAATGGCCTCCCCAGGCTCCGGAGGCCCTCTGGAGGCTGGAAATGGGCCCATTTCCAGCCTTCCCAAACTTCCGGTAGGCCCATTTTTCACCTTCCCCAAGCCTCCGTGCGTGCCCTGCACTTACCTGCATCCAAAACAGGCCGCGTGGGGACTCCTGGGAGGGGCGGCATGGGGTGGGCGGGGCCAGACAGGAGTGGGATTTGGGGGTTCTCTGAACTGCACAGAATCTTAGTTAGAGGTTCTCCCGAACCCCTGTGAACCCCCAGCAGCCCTCCCCTGGATGAGGGTGAAGGTTCGTTCTCCAAGCTTGTAGGTTGGTTTCTGAATGTTTTGGATTTTCTTACATATTATAAATATTATAAATGATAGTACATTTCCACTTCATCCTTAAAATGCCGTTTCATAGTTTAAGGAGTGTTCATTTATATTTTCCTTTTCTGTTTGGACACTTCTTTTAAGAAGTGTCACATATTGCATAAAGCTTTGCAGTGGAGCAAGATTAAAATTAAATACACAGTCTACTAAGAAAATTTCCAGATGTTCCACTCCATTTCAATGTTATTTGGGCCATGATGAAAGTAGTAATGGAACACATCTGGAGAACAAAAGGTTGGAGAAAGGTGACCTAAACAATTAAATTGATCTCAGTTGTTATCCACAATTTTCATAGTACTATTCCTGTGTCGAGCAGTTAACTGTTTTTCTTCTTTTTTACTTTACAAGGGGGGAAAGCTAAAATGAGAGAAAGTGACTCATAAAAGGCAATCCAGTGAGGTGATGTCTGGTTAGATTTTGAATTCAAGACTGAATCCCAGAACTTTGTTCAAATATGGTTATAGATTAATATTGTTATCATGTATGATATTTAGATATGATATTGTATATCAGATCATGTCTTAAGTTGCAGTAAAAATGATTGAAGGAAATAGAACCTCCTTTTGATAAACAGGATTAGAATGTAACCTTACACATGCCTAAAAAGGAAATATCTCCCTTCAATTGAAATAGATTTCTATGACTTCATGGACACATACATCTTCTTGGCAACAAATATGGAAGTTATTTGCTATTGCCTTCATCTAGGACTTTCTGTTAAGTTGTTTTTTATTTCCAGTCTCACCTAAAACCTGGTGGTCTTCCAGCCAAGTAATAATCAGTTCCAATGCTGCTTAACTTCAGCCAAAGTTGCCAGAAGTCAATCCCACTGAGCTGAATGAACCTTAATTGCAAATAAAGAAATCTGTAGCTTTACATTTGTGATGTTGGACCTCAGCTGGAGAAACTGACTTCAAGTCTCTGCTCAGCCATATCTGTCTTTAAGTTTCCCTAACCAGGTTATTCTGCCATGATTATACGATCTCCTCCCCTCATTATCAAAACTGGGAAATGATCAGCCTTACAAGTTTCTGCAACAATGCTATTCCAAAATACAAGGAGAAATTTCAGTACATTATTTCTATAAATTGTAGTATTTTTCATGATAATTCCCTATATTTTTATCTCAATATAAATACAAAAATTACATATTAAGTACAGCCATGATTGACATTTTTCTTTTGACTGAGATGCCACTAGATAATTAAATCACCATAATTCCAAACGTCCTGCAAATATATTTGCAATAAAGCTGGTTTGATTTTAGCAGGATTAAAAATGGCTTTTGCCCCTCTGCCATTTTATAGTAGTTCACAAAACATCTGTGCACAACATATGCATGTGTGCGTGCACGCATATATAGACATTTAAAGAATATTTTCAAAAGGGATTTTGTTTTGGATGAAATGCAAATTGCCTTGGTTAATTCTGCACCTCTGTTTCAGGAAATCTGCCACCAGCAGCTGCCACTGTTTCAGATGTCAGTAGGATGCAGATACACTGTGACATTTTGTTCATTAAATAAACAAACCAGGTTCATGGTAACTACATTAGATAGAAAGCCCCATCAATTCTTGTACATTTTATTCATGCAATGGGACGTGACAATTGTTCCTTAGTTTCATAAGTGCTGTACTGAAGAACAAAAGGCGTAAAAGAAAACATATACTATGTGGCAACTGCAACCACATTTAGCATACAACCCAGGAAGCTGATTTGGATTAATGAGACGTATAGGTTTTTTGCCCAAGGCTACTTATAATAAATATGGCTGCAAACATGGCTACTGGGGGAAAACAGCCATTGTTATTCATTCCTTTCCCCCACCCCACCCCACCCCACCCAAGCACACACAGACACACACACACACACACACACACACACACACACACACACACACACGAGGCTTTGATCTTGTTTCTTTGACTGAAACAAGGTTTTCCCCAGAATAAAAATTCAAAGAGGAAACTAACTCTGCCTATTTACAAAGGTTTGAATTAATCTGCATGATAATGTTATAACTATGGATATGACATATAATTAGAAATACAATTAAAAGTTATATATGTATGACCATTATAAATAGGTCCCTCTGAGCTGATTTTCAGATAAGTAGATACAAGACTCTTTTCAATTTAGCAAAAATAAAACCCAGATAAAAGCTATCTAAAATTCCATCAATGTAAAATACGTTGCACAAAAGTCCATGTCAGAACTCCCATTGATTATATAGAATTGGACAACAACTCAATTTTTGACATGTTATTTCATCAGCATTTTAATTACTCAACTTCAAATATGTTCAGTTAGAAATGTCCCCATTCTATGGCCTTTTCAATACAATCCCATATTTTCCTCAGTATTCAATGCTTGATTGAAGCGTTACTGAATACAATCACTTCATAGGCCTAAAAGAAACCAGGATTCAAAAGTAACTTTCACTGAAAGCAGTATGCCAACTAATATTGATGAAGTCTAGAATGAAAAATGACCTACTTCAAATCCATTATGTTATTCATCTTCACCTCAGCTTTATAAAGTGGTTCATATCTGCAGTCCAGAGTGGATATTTCATTTCCATGACAGAAGAGGCATTTGAGTCCTCTGGTTGATGACACAGCAGACTATAGTTTGCCTAATCTCACACAGCTATGTTTGATTTAGTCTTCTCCTATTTTTAAACTACAGGTAATCTTCGATTTACAACAAACAGTTCATTTAGTGACCATTCAAACTTACCGCGGCACTGAAGAAAGTGATTTATCACTGTTTTTCACACGAGTGTTGTAGCATCCTCATGGTCACATGATCAAAATTCAGATGCTTGGCAACTGACTCATATTCATATTCAGTATCCCAGGGTCATGTGATCAACTTTTGTGACCTTCCGACAAGCAAAGTCCATGGGGAAGACAGGTTCACTTAACAACCTTGTTACTAACTTAACAACTGCAGTGATTCGCTTAACAACTGTAGCAAGAAAGGTCATAAAATGTGGCAAAGCTCACTTAACAAATGTCTCACTTAACAACAGAAATTTTGGGCTCAATTGTGGTCATAAGTCGAGGACTACCTGTACTATTGCATAACATTGCACAGCATGCGACTGTGATTCGCCAAAGTAAATGCATGCACTGGAATGAAGTATTACAGAATCAAGTGGTGAGAGAATCAACGACTCTGAACCAGACCTTGGCTAAACTGAATGGTATTTGTTAAAATCCATGATTTTTGTAAGATCAAAAACCATGATTTACAAAGGCCAGCTACTGAATTAAACTAAGGAACATTACTGTCTTGTTTAGCCTTGAACATAAAATATAACTATGGACTTGTTTAGGAATAACATACAGATGAGCATAGACATCATCAAAAAATAATGTTACTTGGAATAATTAATTGACTCATTTCAACTTAGCTGATTTACACTAATAACTGTGCTCAAACAATGCTGAAAAGAAATCAATCCAAAATGCTAGCATTATATAATCTTGGAAAAGCATAACAAATGAGTATTTGTTTTCAAGTTGGTTTTCCCACGCTGGAGTACAATTTCCAAGATTCCCAACTACAACAGCCCTTCTCTAGCCCAAGGCTGGATGGAATTGATCTCTAAATACCATGGAGCATGATTACATCCAATTTAACCTTATATCACAATTTTCTTCTGCTAATAGTCGTTTCTCCTTTTCAATAATCAAAATTAAACAACATATGACATCACCCACAGATTATTTCAAAATGGATACATGTACAGAGGTCATAAAGCCAAAACAATTACAGTTATCAATCATGAAAAAGATTTATCTTCATCCTTTATTAACTGAAGTTTCCATCTTAGTCATACTTTAGTAAGTACTAAAGTATGGCTAACAGAGAGTGGAAATGATTTCTTGATTATTTGCTTTCTCATTTCTTATGTAGTAGCATATTGGAAGCAGAATAGCTTTGAACCAAAAAGAGGTCTGAATTCTCAGGTCTATCAATTAAGATTTGTCTCCACCAACTAAGACTTTGGGGAGGAAATAACTTATTGATTTAAAACAATCTAAGATTGTAGGTTTAAATGTGAGGCCATTTTCACTTCAGTCTTTTGCACGGGAAAATAGATTTGTTGTCTTCTGTGGCAATATATGCTGGGTGAATTCTGTAAACACTGGAAAAAGAAAATGCAATACAGGTAAACCTGCCAATTTCTCCCGGCATGTCAGGTAACCAGAATCATGGAAGGCACTTTTTGCTGATGTTCTCTTTTATTGAAGATTAAGCTCCCATTTGTTTTCAAGCATTTGATGTATCATTCCTAATGATCCTCCAGACTCAGAACCAAAGTTGTCTTCATGACAGCAAGTGCCAAGACTGATTACACACGCCACACCACAGATCCTCAGCTCGATCTAGCTTTTTCCCAGAATCCAATCATTGTCAAGCTAGACAGGAGCCTATGTTGCCAACAGCCAAGGGCATGACAGCCAACACCTCCCCACAACACTCCACCTAAAATAACTCTACTGAGGCCATCATAAATAAAGAAAATCTATTTCCCTGCAACAGAGATTGACAAATAAAGATGGTATGTTTACATAATTAGATATTGCTTCTGCCCTGCACTGCTTTGTTCAGTGATGACTTTATAATACATATTCTAAATAACATGGGATTATCTGACTCTGAATCAATACTTATGATTGAGCAGTGTTATAGGGGTACACAAGTATGACAGAGAGGAAACCTATAATATACACAGAATATATTTTTCAAAATATCTTTAATGTGGAGCTGTAGATGCGCCCCTATTTTGGTGCTCTGAGTGTGACAGGCTCTGTTGGATAAACAATTCATTAAAAGTTAATTAAAAGGTGAAGTTCAACATGCAGTTTCTTTTAGCTAATCCTCATAAGACAACTCAGTATGGCAGAAACATATCTGTTGGGCTGTTGTTAGAAAACAAAAGGGCAACTTGTCTAATTAAGAGGTTGGTGTTTACAACGGAGAGATTTTCTGCCTGGCAAGGATGAATTCAAATTAATTTTAATGCAGTTTTCTTTTACTAAATCATTCACAAGGAAAATTGGGCCATTCCCTAATGAGACCTTTACTATAATTCTCTGTAAGAATTCTCCTACAGTCTTAATAATATTTTGTTTATTCTTAAAAGTACCACTTGTGAAATCTTCTCAAGCATACAGGCAGTCTTTCTTGGATCAAGTATTTGCACTTGATTATGCTGGCAAGTCTAGAAGAGAATTATTTCAGTTTCAGGTTTGTACATAAGATATTCCCAATGTCATGGCCACAGTTTTATAAGACATGGAAAGCAAAAGCAAATGCTTCTGAGCACTCACTTGAGGCTGTATCAGAAAAGAAGAGTCTTGAGTATATGTGTTACCTGCTGAAGTATAGAATTGTAGGTACCCAAATGCAGGCAATCAATGGCTTAAATGATTCCATCAGCCATAGGATATGAAGAAATCAGACTTCCAGGGGAGCTATGGTGAACTGAATATTTTTTTGTGGTAAAGACCAAGGAACTAATGAATAGACTGGATACATGGAATCTCTCCAGATAAGGAGAGGACAGAAGATTGTCCACATGTGCTCTGGATGGCTGCTCCTCATGAGGAGACCACATGACAGCAGTTATTTATTTATTTATTTATTTATTTTTGTCAAGCATATATAAGATTACAGTAAAAGTATAAACACGTATACATGAGATGGTTATGAGTACATGGGAATATTAGGACACGGATGGTAGGCACGTTGGTGCACTTTTGCACGCCCCTTACAGACCTCTTAGGAATGGGGTGAGGTCAACAGTAGACAGTCTAAGGTTAAAGTTTTGGGGATTTGGGGAAGAAACCACAGAGTCAGGTAGTGCATTCCAGGCATTGACCACTCTGTTGCTGAAGTCGTATTTTCTGCAATCGAGTTTGGAGCGGTTTACCTTGAGTTTGTTCCTGGTCTTAGATGGACCAATGGGCCAAAATGCAATATGGCTTCTAAGGTTAAAGTTTTTTGGGTTTGGGGATTGTATTGTTGCGGTTGAAGCTGAAGTAGTCATTGACAGGTAGGACATTGTAGCAGATAATTTTATGTGCTACACTTAGGTCAGACCTAAGGCGGCGTAGTTCTAAATTGTCTAAGCCCAAAATTTCAAGTCTGGTGGCATAAGGTATTCTGTTGCGAACAGAGGAGTCGAGGACTCTTCTCGTGAAATATCTCTGGACATTCTCAATTGCAGGAAATGACAGGATGAACCATCTTATTAGCAACCACGGAAGAGACTTTTAAAGGACACTAAGTTTGCAAACCTCACTTTCTAATCACTTTAGGGAATTGCTTATTAGCTACTTCTAAGCCATTAGAGATCTTCAGACCAACAAGTTTGAAAATTCTGGGTGAGTCTGCTTCAATTCTGAATAAAGGAAATTTTTAATCAAAGCTTAAGAATTTTAAAAATCTGAAATAAACAGCAAAAAGCTAAGTAAGATTTTGATCTTGGAAAGTTATAAATGAACTAGTTTTCCAAATATATTTGAAACATTGGATTTTTTTACAATAATATTTTGGAACTAAGTATAAAGAACTAACAGCTTCTCATGGTAAATATATTCTCTTTTGGCTCTTAGTGACAGTCCTGGAAGCTTTTTTTTTTTTCCGTTGGAGCTTCAGGGCTGCCACATTTAGTGCCTGGGGAAACGGGAGGGGGGACTGCAAGGAGCCGGTGGAGGATTAACCATAACGAAATACTTCCAAACTTACAAAATGTTGCAAAATGTTCTGAAAATGAAAATACTGAAGGAGACTTCAAGAATGGACTCAGAAAATAGTAGCCATAACACCATTAATGTCAGCGATGATGTCTACTTCTATGGATAGACTATGTCCAAAAGATATTATTGAAGAAATGATGAATGTAGAAAAAAAATTAGGTCACAACATAGAAAAGGTATCAAAAGTCAATTTACAACTAAGAGACCAAGAGAATGAATTAGAAAAGGATTTTTTTACTGGATCTACAAAAGAAATTGTCTGAGGTTTTTTAAAAAAAATTAAAAATGCACATGACAAACCAAGAGTGTGACCTGGAATTTTTTTATAGAAACATAGAAACATAAAAATCTGACTCAGAAAAAGACTCAGTAGTCCATCAAATCTGCTCTTTGAGTTTGTGGTTTCCCTCCCCCTTGAATTAATTCATTTTAATTATTTTATGTTGTTGTTGTTGTTATTATTATTATTATTATTATTGATCATTGCACAGTCAGCCAGCTGTTCAGATGGGGTTTTGCATTTTTGTCTACCTATTGAGTCCTTAGCAAGGACCTGGGATAGGCAAATCTGGATGTTTGACAGTGTTACAGATATCATCACAGGATGGAAGCTGTTCCAAGTTGTTGTTGTTGTTGTTGTTGTTTTTATTGTTGTTGTTAAAAAATTTTGTCAGATGATAGACATGTGTTTATCCCAAGCATGTTTAAACTCAGTTATTGATGACTGACCCTCTACTTCTACTGAAAGTTGGTTCCGAGCTTCCACTACTCTTTCTGTGAAGTAATACTTTCTAACTTTCTTTTCTTATTGGTTTTAGAAAAGAATCTTGTTAAAGTCTTGAAGAACTCTATGTAACAGGGCAAAGAAGAAATGGAGACAAATCAAATCCTACAACAATATTTGAATGAATTAAAGATTAAACTGTTATAAATAAAAGGCAAGAATATAAACTTGGTTTATTTGATTAAGATTAAAATATGTTGAAAAGAGGTTTTTTTTAAAGAATTTGTCTATTATCTATAGACAAATTCATAAAAAAAACCTCTTTTCAACATATTTTACATCTCTTATCTAATGTGATATGGGATGAAGAGATAAATGTTTGTAACCTTAGAAGGATTGAAGAGTTGCTAAATTTGTTTATTTTTGTTGTAATGAAGCTTAGAAGTTTCTTCTATATATTTCTTTTTTCTTTCCTTATTATATTACTTTTTTCTCTCTTTTTCTCTCTCATCATTTTTCTTGCACTTTTTACTCCTTCAATTTTCTTTCTTTAAGTTTAGTTTGTATTACATTTTACTATTATAACCAAAATTGTTAATCAGAATTGTGTGTGTGTGTGTGTGTGAGAGAGAGAGAGAGAGAGAGAGAGAGAGAGAGAGAGAGAGAGAGAGAGAGAGAGAGAGAACGAATAAGAGAGAGAGAGAGAGAGAACAAACACATTAGTAGCAGCCAGCAATTGTAAGTTCATGCCCTTAAAATAGTTTGTGGAAAAACTTTAGTTTATGCATTTAGACAATATATAAACATAGTTCATAATTTCATACAGTTCCAAACAGTGGCCACTGGTTCTGATTTTGTCTGCATGTTAAAGAGTATCAATCAATTACATTACTTGCTTCCTTGTATTTTAAAAGTTGCTGTTCTGTTAGTATTTTAAAAATGCATGCTTTATGTAGACCTTTTTCTTTTACTTTCTTACATATTTTAAAAATAGTTTTGTTATTTTAAAAAGTCATCGGGCCTCTTCCATCCTTATAAGGTTTTATGTAGCTGCACCTTGTTGAGATAATAATGCAACCTTAATTAGAGGCTGTTTAATGAGCTTGATTTAGCTTTTTAATAAGAGAGTTACAAGCAGTCTGGTGGTGAGCAAAACACTATTTCAACTCCTGGCTATTGTTTACTAAACTGGGTTGATATGATTCCCTGTGTCCTGCATCAATCAGGTTCTCATGTTCTTAGCCTGGATCAAGCAGCTGGATGACTTTTATGGTGACTATAGATCCTATTTGATGAAGACTGACCTCCATTTAAAGTCCTCTTCTGTCTGAAAATAAACCACTATCAGAATGAATAATAGAAGTATGGAAATCTTCTTTCAATCATCAACATTTGGGTACTTTGGACTGAGAGCCAAAACAAAGTCTTCTCTACTTTGAGAGAATACATTGTATTTTTATTTAAATGATAGCAATTCATTGAAACTGTGAGTCAACATATGTGACTTAGTATGGTACTTGTGCTGTGCAAAACTTCCATGGAAAGCTTTGATTCAGTGATCCTTCAATCAAATCATTCCATCAAAGCTAATTTATGAACCAAAGTCTCAACTGCCTTGAAGCAGCAAATGGACTCAGATGGCTTTGAAGCATTTTGTAGCCTTTGGAAGTGCTTCACTGATTTGGTGGCTTTTCTACTGTTTCAGAGCTGCTATACACAAGATATTGTGCTGCAATTTCACTTCCATTCATAGAGAAAATGGAGCTTTTCTACACTAATATGACCACCTGTTAGATGAGTTTCACCATCTCAATAAATCTGTGTCTATCAGAACTTTTATTGTTGTTTTCAAGGTTATCATTGCTTTGAACATCATTCACTTTCTCAGTTTTCACCTCTTTATAGCTAAGGCACCAGGCTAGAAAGCAAAAGACTGTGAGTTCAAGTCCTGCCTTGGCCATGAAAGCCAACGGGGTGATCTTGGGCCAGTCACTCTCTCTCAGCCCAACCCACATCACAAGGGGAAAATTGGAAGAGGAAGGTATGTTGGATATGTTCACTGCCTTGAGTTATTTGTAAAAGTAATAATGGTGGGCAATAAACAAACTAACTAACTAACTAAGAGGTAAGACAAGTTCGTCTATGTCTTGTGTTAATGGAATGTCAATCATTTGCCCAAGCCATAGGCATCCATCGGATTAGGGAGCAAGAGGTTGGAAGTGACAAAATGGGAATCACAAAATATTTCTCTCCTTTGGTGGGGTTGAAATTATTACTAGGCAATACAATGATAATCCTCATTACTCAGCAATACTTTAAATCCTCCAGTCCTCACTTACCATCTACAACCCTTCCATCCTCTTTCCACATACAGGATGCATTCTTTCCCCGCCGTAGATCAGATGTGAAGTTTCATCAGGGTCCATCCGGGGAGCACCTCGTCGGGGCCTGCTTCCACACCGGAGATCGTGGCCTGCTGTTTTCCCCTGTTGGAGCCTTCCTGTTTCCCCTCATTGGAAAGGAACAAGGAACTCAGAAACACATTAACAAGGATTTTGGTGACTTTGTTTGTGTCCCACCAGCTCAGTGTTCTGCAGGCCCTGCTGGATATGAGATGTTTTATGGGCAAGTTACATGCATGGGTCTTAACGACAGCCCATATCAGAGTGGTGTTTGCTTTCTGACAATTTATTTCCCTGTAGACTACCCTTTTAATCCATCTTTGGTTGCATTTACAGCAAGAAACCTAGGGTTCCNTCTTAACGACTCAAAGTGGTGTTTTCTTTCTGACAATTTATTTCCCTATAGACTACCCTTTTAAACCATCTTGGGTTGCATTTACAACAAGAAACCTAGGGTTGCATTTACAATGCAATTTTCTTTTTTGCTTTTTTGTTTTTACCAATTTTAGCCCTGTTTTGTGTGTGATTGTGGTGGGTTGTCTGGTTTGACTGTGAATGCAAGAGTATGTCTGATTCGTTGTGTT
>QLTV01001997.1:127312-139275 GCA_003457575.1 Thermophis baileyi
GGTGCCATCAAGGTTTCTGCCAGCTTGGGACCACAGTATGTGAGGAAGAGAGCCCTCTTCCTGTTGTCTGGCAAATCCTGGAAATTATTGGCTTCCAGAAACATGCGGAATCTGGACATATATGTTCTCCATTCTTCGGTTTGTGGGTTGAAGAATGCTGGTGCTGGAGATTGCTGTTGTGCCATCCTGTTGAGTTTGGCCGATGCAGGTTGGAACATGCTTAAGATGGCCACGGATCGCCACGAGGTGCCTTTGTCCTGTTGTACTGTTGTCTGCTTTCCACACCCTTCATCGCCAGTGTTAGATTCGCGTGGGAAGAATAGCTGAGACGTAGGAACAGTTCAGCACCTTTATTTGTAGTCAGCAACAGCTCAGTACGGACTGACTGCTGGCGGCAAGGAAACCGCTTTTAAGGGTTTCCCTGCAGCCTGCTGGCCAGTGACATTGGTTCAATTCTCCCACCGCTGACTAAGCCAATCAGCGGCGGGTATGCAAATGCGTACTCGGTGCATCAGTACGTAACAGGTGGAAAGCTTAAGGCTTTTATAGTGATACTGTCTGAGCTCATTGTTATGGCAATCATTTATAGTTTTAGAAATTTTGAGTTCCATCTCTTTGTATAATACTACATGTATTATTAAACTGTTTTAAAAGAAATAACCATGCATATGATTCAACTTTTTGAAGTATTTTAGCCAAATCATCAAAGAATCCAACATTAAGTAACTTCTTTTGTGGGCTGAGGATCGTAGTTGTCTCCAGATGGTAGAAGACTGTAACTTTCAACACTTTAATCCCATCATTATCTCTGTTGTTGATAACTGTGGCATTAATATGGGAAATTAATTTTTAAAGTGAATATGATTGAGGCAAAACTATTAATAAACCTAGGTTACAATATATTATAATTGCTATAATTATTCCTAAAATTATAGGTTGTTCTAATTTAGTAATTAAAATTGGGACCAGCAACTCACTCATTAAATGACTGCTTACATCAGCTTTCTTTCTCAAATTCCATACTATAAAATTGTGAAATATGGATGGCCATCCTAAACAACAGATAACAAAAAAGTTAACTACTGATTCTCATCATATGGCCATCATGTAAAAAAACATTCAACACTCAGCAATGGTAGAAGGCTGAAGTTTAATTTAGCTTCTTTGCTTGTTGAACTGTGACTTAGCATTATGTGTAAGAGTTTAGATGGAATAATGCAGAAGACAATCAGAACAGTTTTGTTCTGTTTTCAACTATCCAGAGTTATTCATTTTGTATGAATCCAGGAAACTATAGCTACTTTCATCTGTATTTTAAGGCAAGGATGGGAGGCAGTGAATATAGGCTTCCAAGGTTCTACATTTAGGCAAGAAGAAACAAATGCACAGGTATAGGTCAGGGGTGTCACACTCACGTCATCATGGTGGTGTCACGTGACATATCAGGACTTTTCCCCCCTCAGCTAAATGGGCATGGGCGTGGCCAGCAAGTAACACATCCGGGCCGGGGGCCGGGAGTTTGACAGTCCTGGTATAGGTGATACCTGGCTCAATAGTAGTAACTGTGAAAGGGATCTTGGACTCCTTGTGAACAATCACTTAAATATAAGCCAGCAGCAAAAAGCTAATGCAGTCCTATGCTGCATTAACAGAGATATAGAATCAAGATCACGTGAAGTTTATAATGTCTTGGTAAGACCACACTTGGAATACTGCATTCAGTTTTGGTCGCCATGATATAGAAAACATGTTGAGACTCTGGAAAGAGTACAGAGAAGAGCAACAAAGAGGATTGGGAGACTAAAGGCTAAAACATATGAAGAATGGTTGAGGAATTGGGTATGTCTAGTTTAATGAAAAGAAGGACTAGGACATGATAGCAGTGTTCCAATATTTGAGGGACTGCCACAAAGAATAGGGGATTAACCTATTTTCCTATTTTGTCCTGTACCTGAAGGCAGGACAAAAGCAATGGATGGAAACTAATCAAGGAGAGAAGCAACCTAGAAATAAGGAGAAATTTTCTGGCAGAACAATTAATCAATGGAACGACTTGCCTCCAGAACTTGTAGATGCTCCAACACTGGAGGGTTTTAAGAAGAGATTGGACAACTATTTGTCTGAAATGGTATAGGGTTTTCTGCCTGAGCAGGGGTTGGACTACAGGACCTCCAAGATCCCTTCCAACTGTTATTCTTTTATTCTCTCTCTCTCTCTCTCTCTCTCTCTCTCTCTCTCTCTCTCTCTCTCTCTGTGTGTGTGTGTGTGTGTGTGTGTATAGTGTGTGTGTGTATAGTGTGTATGTATGTGTATACACATACACACACACCGTCATTCACTAAAAAAAAAAAGTAATATGACTTCCTTCTCCATTTCAGAGACCCCACTGAAAATGGCTAATTTCCTATTGCCATTCACTAATCTGCTTTTCATTGCCAAGGAAATCAGTAGAGAAAAAGGAAGGAAGCCTCCCATGGACATCACAACCAACCTTCAGAATATTAGGTTGACCAATTTTTAGAGACTAATTGAAATCTATCGCACATATCTACATCTCTGTATCAGAGGAAGGATTCTAAAGTAGGTTTCTTCTGTCTATGCAAGTCTTCTGTATAAAATATGTCCTTTTTAATTTGTGAGCTTTAATCCTTTCAAACCACAGATACACTCCAAAGTGGTGAGTAGAAACTATTGATTCCTAAATGTAGGGAAGTAGAATTTCATATTAATTAATGTACATTTCATTTCTAGCATAAAGCTATTCATGATTTTGATAGTATTAAAATACCATATCCCAAGTTCCATTATTCTTTGTTGAAAACAATAGTGAAATATCAACTATTACAGACAAAATAGAAGGACACGAAGCAACTATAGCTGCTGATTCTGCCTGCTACTTGTAGAATCTAATGAAAATCCATGGCCAGCAAGCATTGCCTGAATTATCCTCAACAGTACATGCAATTATAAGAATGATATTGCCTGTATCCTGAACAAAATATATTAATATCTTTAAATTATGATTTAATGTTAATATATATATCCCAGTGCTACAATATATATTTAAATAAGTACTCCCTTTTTTCCAACACCAACATTAACACAATTAATATAACTCACTGAGAAGAGCTGATAAAGAATGGAAAGAAAATATTTCCATTTTTCTATTGAGCCACCATGGGTTTCTTTTTTAATGTGTCTGTGTGGGAAGGAAAGGAAAGGAAAGGAAAGGAAAGGAAAGGAAAGGAAAGGAAAGGAAAGGAAAGGAAAGGAAAGGAAAGGAAAGGAAAGGAAAGGAAAGGAAAAAAGGAAAGGAAAGGAACGGAAAGGCAAGGAAAGGAAAGGTGAAACCTTATGCATGTTTGTTCCAAAGTAATCCATTGTATTAAATGGGGTGTATTCCCAGGCAAATGTGCATAGGATTGCTGCCATAGAAAAAGAAGACAGATGGGCTGCTATTACAACCCACCTGCTGTCATCACCCCATGGGAATGTGGTGGAATAAAAATGGGGAAGAAAAATAAGAAGTATGAATGTTTAAAAAATGAACAAAGTCAATTGCATAGAAGGGAGAAGTGCAATAAAGATTGTTCAGGATCATATAAATCAAAATTTCAAAAGCAATATACTCAAAAGGACACTATTATATGCAATGGATGTTCAGAAGATGCTGTGAGTTATGATTAGTCCCTGGTAGTAGGAGGGAAGAAAAGTAAGTTGGAGAATGTGGGGTTATTAAATACATTTTATTCAGGCAGGATACATATTAAAAAGTTACTGTTATCTCAACAAAATACCAAACCTTAACAACTAATGAGGTGAAGGCCTCCATTTTTTTTTTAACAACAGTGGAGGCATCAGAATAGCTATATAGTAAAGATATGATTGGGAATAATTGCATGGACATTTTGTGCACTGAGTTTACATTTTTACTGGAATCTCTCTGCAGAACTTTGAAAGAGGTGCATAGCACATCTTTGTTCCAGGTACCCAATTAGTGACTTACCCAATTACAGTCATCCAACCCTTGTTGTGCAAAAATAACATGAGCTGGGAAATGGTCTGCATTGCTTCAATGATGGCTGGGTAGTGCTACAAAAATGCTCTCAGTCAGTAGTGGACAAACCTAAAATTAGGTCACTACACTAATCCTCATAACTAGGAAACATATCATAGAATACATTAGGGTTATACTTGAGTGCATATGTTTAGAAATGTATTAAAAACTATATAGTCTACCTGAAATGGGAGCACAGACTGCTATTAAATCAAGTAACTATGTGGAATTATTAAGGACATTTTAAAATCAGTTTATAGTATTTTTAATAATTTTACAGTATGTCAAAAACCACATATGTGAAATAATTTATTTTGAATTCCATATGGATGTGTTTTTTTCTTGTTCTATGGATGGGGCTAAGAATTTGGAAGCAAGAAGCTGCTTTCCATTAATAATGAATATTAGGACTATATATCAGCTTTTATATAGAATTGCTATTGTGTGTCTAACCTGGCTCTTCAACCTTCCTCGTCATAGTTAGAAAACACTTGTCTAAGAAGAAATGGAGGCCCTTAGATTAGCTTAAAATATGTACACAACAAATGTTGCAAACTATACTTCTTAATTCCAGGCAGGAATAGTCACATTTAGAGCACCAGCCAGTCAATTATGCCTCCTGCAGGATTTTATATGCTGTTAAATATTTCCTTTTCTAAGAGAATGTTCTGTATTTATATCATGCTCAGTCTTTAATGATCTTCCTCCTAGCCCCTGCTTGTGGGATCTTTTTCAGTTTACAAGAGTATCTTTGAATTGTTTTGAACATGCTTGTATCTTATGTCATATTTCAATGGCAGAATTTCAGCTTTTGCTTCTGCTTTTGTTTCCTAATCCTCATAACTAGGAAACATATCATAGAATACATTAAAAAGAGCAAATTTTTCCACCTATTGTCTATAACAATAATTATGTTGAAGATGTGAACATAAAGGATTGGTGGATTTCAGTTTTTAGGAAGTTGTGTTCAGATTGTCTTACCCAAATTAGACTACTAATCAGAAAATGTGTAGTCTAGCAATGCTTCTATAACTAACAGATCAACCAAGTAATGTGAAAGCATGGATTGCCTTTCTTAAGATTTGGTGATAACTCTAGCAGGATAGTTTGATCCATGACAGCCTGTTCCATAATCCATGCTGAAGTAAATTTTGGATTAAATTACTTCAGGGTATTATGTCTGAGTGGCACAAAGAAGATAAATTATGGACATAATCTATGTAACTTTCCTAGGAATAATAAATAGGGAAATGGCTTGCCATTGTCTTTTTTAAGACTGTATTCTGGTGTAGCCTACAATTATGGCATTCTTGGGAGGTTTTCCATTCAAATATTAAGTAGTTTTCAAGCACAGATTGCGTTAGCCATGTGCAATTATGTGCCAAGACTAAACTGGAGTGATTGAAGAAATGAACACTCTTTTTCCTATTCTTGCCTGCCTCTTAAATATAGAGCCATGACATTCTACAAAATTGGCTCACATCTTTCCCTTTAAAAATTCAACAATACATTACCAATAATATGCTGAGTGTGCATGATATGTAAAATCAGCCACTTTATTCTTCCATCAGAGATCTTCTCTGGGTGCCTTTTGGATAGAAATGTCATCATCAAAAAGTAAAACATCTTAAACCCACATCCACACTAAGGTCAAGCTCAATATTTATTGTCCCTATATCATGAACCCTGATAATGGTACATTTAAGACATTGATCCTCTGAGATCAATCACTCCCAGTCCCACTTCAAATATTTTTAAAATGTATTTTAAAGCTGAGAGGCCTTAACTAGTGAGGAAACGAGCATACCGGTATAGATTAGTGCTTTGAAAACTTGCATATGAGAATTAAGTCATGTTTTCTTATAATTATGTTCACTAGAAGAGAAGACAGAATCCTATCTTTTTCTCACTTCCAGCTCAAAGAAGCCACTTCAATTCAACGATTATTAAATGTGACAGAAGTATGCCTTGTAATGCTAACTACAGGATTAAAGCTTTATAGACCTTTTAAAACCAGCCAGACAGCTACAGTACTATAGTTTTCACCATGTTTTAAGGAAAAAGCAGGCTAGCTAAATCAAACTTTAAAAAAATCTGTTTTTTTACACTATTTTGGCATCAAATAGCCTTATTAAGAAAGATTGTCTTGGCTAGGACCAAGAAATCCTATAGATAGTTCCAATTGGATTGTTTTCTGAAAGAGATGGCAGCCTTTAGCCCATGTGATATGATGAACTACTTTTGAATCAGCAGCAAAAAATCAAAAACAAGTTTTTATATGGTCCAATGGGCTGCTACCCAAAAGAAAAGAATTCCAAAATTTCTGTTGGGAATATTAAATATTTCAAGGAATGTGTAAGATACATAGGATGATAAGGTATCAGAGACTACAAGCTTTGCATATCATGTTTTTCTAGGACTTTTAAACATGAATTCACCCTGCAGTGAATGCCCTAGCTCACATGACACAACTCGATAAGGGGAGGGGAGGTGAAGGGGAGGGGAGGAGAGGAGAGACACAGTCTGGTGTACCATGGATAGATTCTGGCACACTATTAGGGCAGAAGAAGGCAAACTTCCAGTGACCAGATTGCCTAATATTTAAAGAAAAGAAATAAATTATAGCTGTAGCTAACAGAATTATGATGCAAAGTAGGTGCAGCAATGTCACACATATGGGCCACAACGTAACATCTAGAACTTAGTTTTGCCACTCTACCATTTGCTATCATGTTTTCATATGACTTCTCATTTGAGCTGCGATGTGTATTCAGGGAGAGTGCAGTAACAGACCGTTGAAAAATTTCCCAAAAGCCAGAAGCTTAGAATGAGGAGAGACCCAGAGGATGGCAGTAGAACAAGGTATGAAAGCATCAGTAAATACATTTTAGGATGGAAAGTTTGAAAATAAGGTAGTAAATGGAGGGAAGGAAGTTATAAAAGTCTTCAGCAAGTTCTGAACATTTAAGGTTATAGAATATAGCTGGAATAGGCATGTTTACTTCTTTTTGAAACTACTGTATAGTGCTCTTGGAAAAACCCAAGCTTGGCCAGTAGATAAACACCAAGATACTCGGCCATTCAGTGGTCTTCCTGCCTTGTTCATCAAAACAAAAATCCCCACCCACCCCACCCTCACTCTCAAAAAAGTGAAAGGAAGTAAATTGCCAACCTGCCATCTGATCACTATGGTGACTATACTATACTACACTATACTCCCTGTTCTGATGACTTTTGTATTTGGACTTTTTTTCTGCTCCTTGCCGTAGCAGAATATCAGAAGTTGAAAGGCCGGATAAATCTACTTCAGCTATCATGCAGGTCACTCTAGGTGACATTGTAAACTTTCCTGCTCCTTGAAGAATGGAGTTACAAACTTTAGGTATGCAACAGAAAGATACTGGAACAGAATGAAGGTCAGTCCCCTGTGATAGCATTAACTGATCAGTAGAGGGTTCTATTCAATATCATGTTTCAGCTGCCCTCTGTCTGGAAGCACCCTTGATTTTTTGTTTGTTTGTTAGGAAAGGTGAATATTGCAGTAAGACAATTAACAAATCCAGTTCTTCTTGGAGATGTCTACATTAGTTTATGGCTGTTCATACTACACCCTGTGTCAGAATAAAGATGGGGGCAGAAATGCGATCAGGGTTGTTTGGTCCTATTGATGTTAGAGATTCGAAACACAGTCATTTGACAAAAACAACTCCCAGCTTCAACAGCTGAATGAAAGAGCAGGCAACGGAAAAAAGAAAGCTCTTGTGAGTTTAATATGGCAGAAATAGATACTTATGATTGCGAGCTCCACAGAACCTAAATTCCTACTCCCTTAAGCATGCCACAAATTCCTCACTAAATGTGTTTTCTCTCTCTGGAAGACAGTACTGAGGAGGCACACCCTGTCAATAAGTTATTTTCCTGAAGAAGTTTACAATTTTTTTTTATTTTTTATTTTTATTTTTTTGTATACCAGGGGATTTATAGAAGAAAGCATTGAGCGATGCACCTAGAAATGCTCAAGTCATGAACTTTATCAGTTCATTGCATGAATTGTGACTTGCAATTTACTCAAAACAACCATCCTAACTAGTTTATGCATGTTTAAAAATATTGTAAAGAAGCATTGTAGAGAAATAAATTAATATATTTTTCCTCTCTTTTCACATCAATTTGCAAAATAAGTGATAAAAATAAACTGCTGTAAGAATTCACCTCCATGCTTCCTCAACTTTAAAATACTTTTACAAGTTGTAATGAAGTTAAGAGGACCATTTCTGGTTAAACTATAAGAAAGCACCTACTAATATTCACCTTTTCTCATGAGTAGCACTTTCTGCTCATGGCAGTCAGAAATGTCCTACAATAAGCACAGAATGGGAATTGTGAGTATAAATTCCACCCCACCCAAAATGATTCATATGTTGCAAAATATTCTGTAAAAACGTATTAAATAACACCAGTACAGGGACAAGAGGGTAATTGAGAATTAAATTCAGTGATACCAATCCTCAAGAGAAAGGAAAGATCCATAAATTAGGCACGATCACATATTTAAGAAGTTTTTTCTTAAAGCAGCTGAAGGAACTTCCTCACTTGTATTTTCTTTATCTTTCACTAAATCTCAGATAAGTTGCAGTATAGAAGTAGAATCCAAAAAATGACAGAATGCACTTCTAACTTTTGTAGTGCCAGGCTTAGAACTAAAACGATCTACAACCTCGTGATAGCTACATTCAAGACTGGTTACTTTGTAAAATATGCCTTATAGTAGAGGAACTCTTTGATTAGCAGCCACAGCTGAGCCTGAAATTTTGGTTGTTAGTCATTGAAGTTTTATTGAATCACTACATGACCAGACTCCAATTTAGCAGCAATTTTTATGAAAGTTGTTAAGCAAAACACGTGGTCATAAATCTGAATCCAGTTTATCCAATGGGTGTCACAAAACCCAATCCTGTGTCTGTGGGACAGTACAACTAGTCATAAATGTGAGGTGGTTACCATGTGCCCAAAATATGATCACATGACCATGAGGGGTGATGCACCAGTTGTAACTTCAAGGTTGTTTCTTAAGTAACTATTTCGAGTCCATTGTAACTTTGGAAAGTTGTTAAGTAATGGAGGACTACTTGTATGCAGCGGTTCCACAGGATATAATAGTAAAAAGTCAGGATTGTACATGCAGTTTACCTAGAAAACAGATTGAGCTTACATCACTCAGTTGATAAGTCTCCATCTTGACTCTTTGGACCACACCCCACAGATCTCTGATGACAGCAGTAAAAAGCAGCAACCATAAAATATAGATATAGTACCCTGTTTCCCCCCAAATAAGACATCCCCTGATAATAAGCCCAGTCGGGCTTTTGAGTGCATGGCAATAAGGCCAAGGGCTTATTTCAGGGTTCAAAAAAATATAAGACAGGGTCTTATTTTCGGGAAAACACGGTAGCAGCAGTGTCATAAGCTGAATAATTATGTGAGATAGAAAGAATACATACCTAAAAGAAAAAGGGTCCTTTTAAAAATCTGCCTTCTTGTTTGTTCCAGTTTGAATACCTTCTCATTCCTTCCTCTGAGAAAAACTTCCTTTGGTAAAGGATAATACAGAGAGCTTCATAACCTAAATGAAGATCTTTGGCTAACTAATAAAAACTTGCATACTTGAGAAATTAGTACTGAGAAAATCTTGTATTATAGTTTATAGTATATTATAGTGACCCTTTCTTGGCCATTCAAAAATAGAAAAGAAAGAATACCCAAAAGAACTATGGACAAATGATATCTACATATCCAAACATATATACATGGCATAGAGATCATCTATATTAGAACATAGTTTTCCAGACACATTAGATGATCCTAATTGGTTTTGAAAAGAAAGAGAACTTCAAGCAACTATTTAAACCAAATAATGTCATTCATTGTTAAGTTTTATTAATGAAAGGTAAACCTGACAATATTAGGTTAGTAATGCATTTTATTAAACACCAAGCATTCGATCATAGAATCGCCCCCAATCCCAAGAGGTTAAATGTATACTAAAATGGGATCTATACATCCTCAGAGCTGGATTGAATAAATTGAATATGCTTAGATTTTTCTTCCTCAGCCTTTCAAAAGCAGTTTGCTCCTCAAGGGTGAAATTTAGGTGCCACCCTCAGTTTTTAGAGAGCAGAATAAATATTGCTTAGCTTTGCAAATTGCTTGGTCGTTCTCCTTTATAACCTGATTACAACTATTTGCACAAACATCACTCCCTGTTGTAAACAGAAATGTCCTCTCACAGATGCAAACTGTGCTTTGCTCCATTACACATTTAGCAGCAAACCTTCATATAACTGTGAGGGGGAGAAGGTTCTAGTTATTAAAAACTTATTTTGAAATTTTCTGATTTTTAAAATGTAAGTCATGTTAGTTTGTTAAAGGGGGGGGGAATAACCTGGGAGAACATGGAAATACTGTGGATGTAATAAATCTTAAGGAAAACATTTTACAATGCCTATTGTCATTCCTTGACAAAATGGTAAAATAATCTGCATTTCTCAATCATGGCAACTTTAAAATGCCTGGACTTTGACTCCCAAAATTCATGCTGGCTGAGGAATTCTAGGAGTCGAAGTCCAGGTATCTTAAAGTTCCAATGTCAAGAAACACTAGGTTAGATTTTGGTGAATCAGTGGCTTCTTTAGGAATTGTACTTTGCAAAGTTGATTAAGACCCTGCATCATTCTGGAGAAACGTCTTGAATGGACAGATGCAATGCTCTATCTGTCTGTTTAATTCTATCTGTTTAACATTTATATCCTTTTATAAATAATCTGGAGGGTTTGTTTATCAAATCAGCAGGAATAATCAACTAAATACTGTAGAAGGCAGAGAATTGTGCAGGGTTCTTCAATACCGGTCCCAAATCAACACAATGAAATTCACAGAAGAAAATGTAAAGTCTTACATTTAGGATTTTTTACATAAAAAAAGAAATGGGTATAAATAGAGATGATCTGGCTTGGGATCAATAGATATGAAAAGAATCTGTGTCCAAAGATATTGCAAATTGAATATGAATTCACAAAATGGTGTGATCTCTGAAAATGCTAATGTTCACCATACTGTACAATACTATACTTTCACAGAGACTTTAAGACTTTCATCTACCGTATAAGGCACTGTATGTACGTACAAGAAATGGAATTAATGAATTCATTCAGATTAATGAATTCATTCAGATTCATTTAGATGCTGTGTGGCTCATCATGCCGGTGCCGCTGCTTGTGGCAGGACACTGTGAGGCCATCATACTGGTACCGCCACTCACGGCAAAATGCCATGAGGCTTGTCATGGCGGTGGTGTTGCTTGCAACAGGATGCCACAAGGCTCATCCTGCCGGTGCCACCGCTCACGGCAGGAGACTATGTGGTGTGGTGTGGTGTGTTATTGCATGTGCGAGCAACGGCACTCGTGTGATGAGGCTTGCAGCGTTCTGCGAGCAGTGACACCGGCGCGATGAGCCACACAGCATCCTGCTCAGGTGGTTGCAGGCATGACAAGGCTCGTGGCATTCTGCCAAGTGGCGGCACCAATGCGATGTGCTACATGGTGGCCGGCCGCAAGTGGCTGCAGAAGAAGTTGGGCAGCAGCGCAACAGGTGTCAGGGCGTGGGAGGCCTGGCTGCGACAGTCCTAAGGTAAGCGGGTGTGGGGCATGTGGGGCAGCTCTCCCCCACTCCCGCCCTAGCTTGAGTTTTATGCTTGCGCCTCGCTCCACGTCGTACAACCAGATGGTGGGCGGGGATTAACTAGGGCTTATATTAGGTGCAGGCATAAAAATTGAGATAGGGCTTGTTTTCGGGGTAGGTCGTATTTTTGGGGAAACACGGTGTGTGTGTGTTTATGTGTGTATATA